>BPLR01003795.1:0-30203 GCA_021605095.1 Caerostris extrusa
AGTTACGTATTGCTTAGAGAACCAGCAATTATTTTACCACCTACTAAGTAGCTCGGAATAATATTGTTATTTCCAAAGCAATTAAATTTTGGTTAGCAAAGTGGAAGCTCGACTACAACGCACTTATTCTTTCGTGTTAAAAGTTGCAAACGATTTTCACTGTTGCCAATCCCATTAGGCTAACACCGAGATAAAAGATGAAAGGCCTGCTCGAAGTTGAGTGGTGCTCTTTTGACAGTGCTTCAATCTGTTCTTTTAATTAGGCAGTCTTGATTATTTCCGCCAGGTTAGGAATACCGTTGGAAAATCCTGGTCAGATTTATTTTATTTCCTCTCATTTTTATTGGTACGAGTACCATGCTTTGAAATTTGGGATAAAACGTAACAATGTTGCCAATGATATTAAAGTAATATTTTTAAAAGTAAATTGTTTAGGTAATTTAAACATTATGACATATGTTGCTCAGTTTGTAAAATTAATTTTAATGGTAAATTAGTAAATGTTAATTAAATAAAACTGTGTCAAAGTGTAGATTTTCAAATTTTTAAATTACAATATATTTTAAGTGTATACACTATAATATGTATAATGTATGTACAATATATATTAAATATATACTTACATATATCGCATTGTCAGATAAAAAAAGAACACAAGTAGTCTATATATGCATATATAATATATATATATAATGTATGCATATATAATGTATACTATATATGCATGATAAGGCGCCATGTCACCGATCGGTGCTGGTTTGATGATTTCCTTGAATCGGAAAAACATCCAGCGCATGTCGGGCCCACGAACTCACCTGATTTAAATCCTATCGAGCATGTATGAGATATGCTCGGGAGGCAAAGTGCAGCCCTTTCGCACCACCAAGCTCCGTTACGGAACTGAAGAAACTCCAAGAAACTTGGGAACCGTTTGAGCCCACAACTCATTCATCATCTCATAGCAAGTATGGTAAATCGCTGTGCATCGTGCCTGGCTGTCAGAGGTGACCCACACGCCTGATTAAACTGCAGCATCAGTATTTTATTTAATGTTTTATTTCATTTTTCTTTAAAGTGTGAACCCTTGCTATGCTCTTCAAACTGCTACTTTGATAATAAATTAGTTAATATCGTTCTTTCTGATTTGCTTTCTTATTTTATAACCATTTTACACTCGCATATCACGTTTCCCGTCATTCTGATTTACAGTTCTTCTTTATTCATAATTATCAATTGTAGCTTTAACTTTTGACACCAGTGTATATATATATCCTTTTTCAGACAGAGATTTGAATTTGAGGCACTTCAGTTATTTTCGTTTTGTGAATGCCATGATAGTTTTATTATACAATTTATGTACAATTTTAGTACAACAACTTTTTTATGTACAACGATGTTACAATTTAGTAGTTGTAGTAGTCTCTTTTGCTTAGTAGCATGATAGTAGTAGCTCTACTATGCAAAATGAACGTATTTCTGATTCACTCCTTGTTTGTTCATCTTTAGTTTTTGTATCCATGTTGTGTTCGTTATATATAATCTCTCCATCATCTTTTATTTCAACCGAGATTCAAATAATACATTAACTTGCTTTTAGCTCACATCTACTTTAGAATTAATTTATAACTGCAACGGCCAACACACATTTTTACATTATAACGGAACAAGCATCCCTGATCAGCCCAGGTTTAAAGCAGTTGTCCTTTGCAGACATCTGACGGGCCATGACTGTTTTGGTCAATGGGAAAATATTTGAAAGCCCAGAATGCATGATCTGCACTTTGACAGGACATCTATTTATCCCACCTTCCTATCTGTCCTGTACTAGTTTCTTCTACTGGTTCTATGGTTGTTACTGAGGCTAGGGCCCTCATGGCTAAATATGTCACTATGTGACCCCTTCGTTGTTGTTTTCGTATTCTTTGTGTTCTTTATTTTATTACTTATTATAATATGCCATTGTAAATTTAAAAAAATTGTTTTTGGATTTTAAAAACTCAGCATAACAAAAATTTTATATTTTTAAGTAAAAATCTTTTTCATATATATATATATATATAATCATATAACTATATTCTATATTGAACACGAATTGAATAGTGAATTGCTGCCATCATACCATTCGAAATTCAAAAACCTTGAATTGTCACACATTCAAAGCTATCTTAAGAAAAATCGGAAAAAAATTGTTCAAGATCTGGTGAAACTGCAACAACGAAATAGAAAAATCATTGAATAAACAAAAAAAAATCAAAAGATTTAACGGCCAAAAAATTCCATTGGCAGATCAAAAGAACACAAAAAGTCTATATATGCATATAAATATTTTTTGTTCTTTTTCACAAAACCGATTTGAATGTGAGCATTTCAGAATTTTTGTTTCATGAATGCTAGCGATAGTTTTATTATACAATTTAAGTAAGCGTTTTTACAATTTTTTGTGTTATAACTTAATAGTAACATTAAATTTTGTTTAGTAGCACGGTGGTAGTAGCTATTGCCAAGCATGTTTCTGCTGTTGTACATGCTGATGTTGTTCAGGTTTCTGATTCACTCCTTGTTCGTTTATCTTTGGTTTTTGTGTCCATGTTGTGTTCGTTATATACAATCGATGCATCATCATTTATTTCAACCAAAATTCATAAATAATTACATTAATTTGTTTTTAGCTTTAAAAAAGACCCAACATAACAAAATTTTCATATTTTAAATAAAACAATCTTTTTTTCATATGTATATTATTATGTAATTATATTATATATTGAACAAGACACATTGCCATCATAGCATCTGAAATTCAAAACCCTAAAGTACCCCACATTCAGAGCATTCTCAAAGAAAAGATCAGGTGAAACTATATCAACGAAACTAAAAAAATCCTTGAATAAACACAAAATTCAAAAGATTTAAAGATAAGAAATTGCATTGGCAGATCAAGAAAAAGAACACAAAAACATCTATATATGCCTACAAATAATTATTCTTTTTTTTTTTCTTTTTTTCATAGAAAGATTTGAATGTGAGGTTGTTTTTTGTATCCATGTTGTGTTTGATATATATGTGTGTGTGCGTGTGTGTGTGCGTGTGTGTGTCCGTGTTGTATTATATATATATATATCAATTTTCATCCTGTTATTAACAAATTTCTTCCAGTTCATAATTATACGTTATTTTTCTTATACCTGTTAAAAATATTCATCTGAAACAGTTAAAATTGAGCATGTATTTACAATTTTGTAACGTAATTGAAATATCTAAATTTAATCTAGATGATTTGCATTTCAAATTTTTTGCATATTTTATCTTTCCTCTTAGGTAAAGAGAAAAATTTAAATCACATTTGTTAGACAGACAGGAAATCATTAAATCATCAGAAACGAGTTATTCCATGCAGTATAGATCACTCGTTTTAGAAACTGAGTCCTCTTTTTTTTTTTTTGCGAGTGATTAAAATCTCTAATGCGAGAAAGGCGTGCAGCTCTCGAAACAAAAATAATTCCTTCTAATTCGATTACTCATGAGCCTGAATTTGACTTAATCAGTTTATGATCTTCTCCGGTAAGAAATTATACTTATACTGTTGTTCCCGAGTACATCCAATTATTTTAGCACCTTTCTTCTCGCTTTTGACGCGCAATTTCCTTTATTTACATTTCCAGTAAGCGCTATTTGAATGATGTCTATTTTAACAATCACTTTTCTATATGTTGAACCTTTTTTTTTCTAATCATCGAATTTCAAACAACTAACGAGATTTGACAGTATATCATTCTCTTTGTTTTTCCAATACTCAACAATACATAATGGGAATGCATTATTTGAATTTAATTAAGTACCAGAAATGAAAAATCTTGAAATGATTTTTTTAAAAAGTTAAAGTACTAATTCTTTTTTAAAATAGTAAAAATATCATTCATTTACAAAAACAATACAGTAGTAATAATTTGAATTACTCCATTCAAAAATTGTTTTAGAATATGTTACGTGATTGTTAAATCATACAACTTTTCCTTTCTTTTGTCATTGAAAAGAAATTCTTAATTTTTTTTTTTTTTAATTTAAAAATATTTAAAGGAAAAATTGCTTAATTTTTTTTATATATTGAAAATTATTTTCTTTATTTTACTGAAATAATAGAAAAAAAAAAAAAAGAATATCATTGCTTACTTATTCATTTATATTTTTGACTAATTATAATTTTTCAAAGGACTTTAATAAATTTATTTACATACCAATAATATTATTGTATGTAGTAGCAATAATATATTTCGGTAAAATTGCAGAATAGCCCCCCTACCTTTTGCCAAAGTGAGCCAAGTAACAGGTTTCTATTGTAAATATAATGAATTGCAAACAGTAACGAGATTTGACAAGAAACTGGGTTACCACTTTTTGGCAACTTATCACCCAGTTGGCGTCACGAAAAGTTGTCAAATCGCAACGGCTCCTATTTTATGATTTGGGCCATTATATTTAGTAAAAAAATCCTTATTATACAGAATTCTAAAAAACCTCAGTTTTTCTATATATATAGTATTTCAAAAGTGATATACAAATTATTAACATAAAATATGTTTAATAAATACATTAATTGCTTGAAAGTATAACATAAAATACACAGAAGACAGCTCATACACTTTGCAGTTTTTAATGTTTTGCTCTTCAAAGTGTTTGAAGTTTATCTAAAAATTGCTTTCATCAATTTTATTTATAATACTTAATTAAAATTTTATGTAAAGTTAAATTAATTAAAAATAAACAAGTGTTTAAATCGAATTTTCAATAAAAAGTATAAAAAGTTTTTTTTTTTATGATTGAACAGTTTTTTTTTTTTTTTTTTTTTTTTTGAGTAATTGTGGGTGCTAAGTTATTATTGATATCCAAAAAATTGTAACAGAACTTTGATTTCGGTTTTAGTACAATAGTTCGGTTAGTACACAAATTTGTAATTCTAAATCAATTAGAATTACAAATTTTATACAATACAACTAAAATGAAATACGCCTTTCAAAACATTAAACGTCTACATAAAAAGGTTTTATTATTAAAAAGAAATTTTTTAAATCAATTTCAAGATTTAACGAAATTAATTTCAGTCCCATAGATAATACTTATTTTGATATTTAAAGACTTTAGAAAATTACATACTTAGAATCTGAAAAGTAAAAAGAAGAAATTGTTAAAAAATACGAGATTTGTTATTAATCCAATATTATGTCTCAATTGTTAAATTTAAATAAAATAAAAATCTGTTTACAGTCGCTAGTTTAAATTAATTAAATATTCAAATAGATCTAACTAAAATAATCTGAATCTTATATATATGGGGCATGCATTATAATAATTGCTTCCATCTTAAAGCTTTTCTCTCCAAATAAAAGAATTTAATTAAATAAGAGCCACTTCAAACTGATCGCAAATTGCTTACAATTAAAAAAGTAATTTTTAAACTTAGATTATAAAATAATGCAAATAAGGGATGAAATAATTTATAAATAAAATTAAATGTATAATTTTTAAGATTTTAAAAATGCTATTAATATTTCTTAAAATTATAAAATAAATAATAAAAATGTTTAATGTTTCTAATTGAAAACAAAAGTATTTAAATGACAAAAAGTATGGTAATTGAAGATTTTTTACATTCAATAACTCTCCTGTGTATTGTTATTGCTTTTTAAAATGTTCAGTGAAATGGTGTTATTAAATAATTTACACAAGTTAATTCAATAAAAGAAATATTAATTTTAAATTAATACCAAAAGATGTTTAGATGTATTTGAATAATAATAGCTCTATAACATAGAATCGAAACAAAAATTTAAAAAAATTCAATTTTAAGAATTATATATATTAAACTCCTTATCCGATTAAATTTTAATTTCAAATGGTAAATTTCAAATGTTCTAATTTAATTATTTTGTATACTATATGCATAAGTTTCTTATTAAATTAAATTAATTTCTTTATGTTTTGCTTAATAATTTTACTTTACTTTTACTTATTTTAAATTTTATTTTATTTAGTAAATAAATCAGATAATTAGTTGAAGTAAGATATTTTCATTTGCATTTAAAAAAAATTTTTTTTATGTTTTTAGGAATTTTCTAATATATCGCGATATATCTCCATAATATATCGCGAATAATCACGTGAAAGTAGACAGTTAAGATAGCGTTCAAATGCAACTTTTTTTCATTTACATATTAAAAATAAATAAATAAAATAAATTAACTTTTATCATCCAATCCGTTGATAATAGATGAAGAGAACCATAAAAAAATTTCATAATTTCAAGCAGAGAAATCAATCATTCGCTTATTTTATTTATTAAATGAATCAGATCATTAGTTTAAGTAATAGATCTTTTTTTTCCATTTTCCTTTAAAAAATGAGGAATTTTTTTTTGTGTGTGTTTGTAGGGATTTCTAGGCTCCTCAATAATGCATCACGAATAATGACTTAAAAAACTTTCAAATGCAAATTTTTTACATTTACATACCATAATCAAAAAATAAAAATAATTAATTAAGTCTTATCGTACAATCCAATGATGATGGAGAAAAAGAACCATAAAAATATCACAATTGTAAAGAACAGAGAAATCAATCATTCACTTATTTTATTTATTAAATTGACCAGATAATTAGCTTAAATAATATATAATTCTTGATTTTTTTTTAAATGGAACAATTTTTTAGTTCAGTGTTCTATTGTCTTCTGGATACCATACCACGAATAATTTAGTAAGAGTAAAGAGGGAGGGAATTTTCTTTCAGAGAAGCAGAGAGTTTTTCTTTTCAAAGAATTTTTAGAAGAGCTGTTTTGCGTTTGCCTATCATAGGAAAATAAATATTTTAACTACCACCAGACATTCAGAACAATGGATGCTGATATTTATCAAAATCAAAAAACACAATTTCAAAGGCAGAAAAATCAAAACATCATTCACTAACGCATAAGTTTACTTTAGCTTCCACGAGAAACGATTAATATAAGGGGACATTTTTAATCTTTAAAATTCACTCAATAATATTCATTAAGATTTTTCTCAAATTATCATATTTTTTTTTTTATTAAACTTTTTATACACTCTCAACATTCGTTGGTAATTATATGCCTCATTTGACCGCTTTTACCTAATTTTGAAACTGAAATAAACATCTGAATATCAAATGAATTTAACCACGAAAATCCACTGACAAAGAATAGGATAAAGGGACATTTATACTTATTTTTTCCTCTACTTCTAAACTTGGTACTCTCTCAATATTCGTTAGCAATTGTGCGGCTCATTTCACTGCTTTTACTTAATTTTGAAAATGAAATTAACATCTGAATATCAAAGGAATTTAACCACGAAAATCAGCACGTGTCTTAAAAAAGGGTAGAAGCTTTTGGGGAGTATTTGAACATCGCTCATCCATTTCATCACATCCATAAATCAAATGTCAAAGGCTGTGAAATTCACAGGGGATTCCCCCTGAAGTTCACTCAACATGATGAAAACTCAAATCAATGCCAGTCAATGTTAACTTTGGAGTGTCCTGTGAATATTGACAAGGTTATCAGTTATGAAATCAGTGTGCAAAAATATTCAAACTTTACATTATATATGTTTATTCTATTCTAACTGAAACATTTTTTTATCTTTCGTTTTTTAAATAATTGTTTTGATAATTCAAAGTTATTTTTAAAAAAAAAAAATTTGCTGTTTTTTTATAATTATCATTTATTAATATTTTTCTTAAATTACGTATATCTGGTGGAAATTAGTTATTTATCAAATTTAATTATAAAATAAATGCATACTCAGCAAATAAGCAAAAATGCTTTAACTATTTTCTATTTAAAACTAATTCTTCCCTTTCTTTTTTACTAATAAATTTGTTAAGAGAAATTTAAAAATTAAATAGATTCTCGTTTGTTATCTACACAAAGTTTTACATTGAAGCTATGTGAGGTATATTATATAACTTATTATGAAATTATTTTATATATTGATGTTTGTACATCTATAATGAATCATGAAATTTCGTATTCGTCTGATGCAGTTTGCCACAGATTGATATGACATGTTGAAATTGGAATATAACGAAAATACGAAAATTTTAATGATGTATTTCGTTTTTAAAAGATGTCTCGAGTCTCTCGCTAATTTAGTGTTATTATACCGAGAGGCAGAGAGAGCATTTTTTCACAATGAAATTCATCTTCATTAGGGCCGGATTTAGATGAAAAGAGGCCCTAGGCTATTCCACTTATGAGGCCCTTTCACCTCCCATTTTTAAGTTTGTAAATTACATGAGAGATAATAAAATACATCATTACTGTGATATATATATATATCAATATGTTAAATGAAACATGGTGTGATTGGTACTAATCTTTATAAAAAAAATGTGGCACGGATAATGCATAAAAATAAAGTCGCGAACACTTATTTGGACATTTATTCTCAGCACCCTATATAGTACTTGTAACAATAATAATCAAACATAACACATAACATTTACAAAGAAACAAAATTCAAATAATAAAAATCTTTTTGACTACGAAATTAAAATACGCTCTAAAAATTATCATATTTTCTATCAAATTAAATAAAATGTATTCAACACATTGAAGATTAAAACAAATTCAATTCAGTTAAATTTATTTCATAATAATTCGCATTTAAAGTTTAAGTATGAATTATTATGAATTTTAAGGTTTATTAGTCATATGTGTAGAATTCCTCCTTATTTTCGATTCAGTGTTTTATTGTTTACTGTTTTTAGAATAGTGTAATTCTAATTTTGCTAATAATTTGAATGTAGGCCCTTCTTGATCTTGAGATCCCAGGCTGAAGCCTAAGTTAGCCCATAGGAAAATCCGGCCCTGATCTTCATCCTGCTTGATCACATGATCATGAGGCATATCTGTGTAGAATGGGTGCCAGATTCACCAAATTAGCATGAACACACAAATAACGAAAAAAAAAGAAGAAAGAAACATTTTTTTATACTGTATTATTAACTGAAATTGTGTTGATTGTTGCAAAATAACACTTTTATAAACTTGTTAAAACATTCTATGTACTTTGAAGAGTATCTCGGAAAGCAAATCAAAATTTAAATTGCCTATCACAAACAGACTCTACTTCCATTGTCGAAAAAGAACTCAAGTAATTATTCGTCTTCATTGGGGCCACAGCCCCAAGGTCGTCTGCCTATGAACAGATTTCGAGACAGGAGATGTTTTTCTTTTTTTTACAGGGTTAGGGTTGTCCGCTTTATGCCCAACACTCTACAGTCATAATAGACCAAGGCCTACGGTTTGAAGTGGATTCTGAACCATACGGTTTGAAGTAGATTCGAACCCGAAGACACCGTGCTCCAGAGCTCTAGTCACTCGATCATCAAGTAATTGTGTCAGATAAATTTATAGCCAGATTTACTGACATTTTATTTTTCCAAACTAGCTACATCCCAGTTTCTTACGAAGTTTCATCTCCCTGCAATATATTTTCAAGGTTTTAAAAATTAATCCATAGCCTTCGTACAAAAGTATAGCGTTTATGAATCATTATCTCACCTAAAACTTTGGTGGCCTGCTGGCCAATTGGCAAACGCTCTAGTCTTTGGTACCACAAGCTTCAGGTTCGAATCCTTACCGTGGTATAGATGTTTGTTAGTGTTTCGGAATACACGTTAAACTTTGTAGGACGCTATCAAATTAGCCCAAAAGTCTACACAAAATGACAGTAGAACGACAAACGAAACCTAAAACGTTGATGGCATTTGCACTGCCACACAACATCTTCAGTATGTTACGTCAATACCTTTATTGTAATATTTTTGTAATCTTTTTTTTATTATCTTTATTGTAATATTTTTCACTTCCTTCCAGTGTCAAAATCAATGGAATCCATAATTGCCAGTCATTAAATTTAAGTTATGATCCAGGCATATTCTTGAGGATATTTAGTTCATATTTACAAAGTGCATAACTTAATTCTATACATTTTTAAGAGCCCATTCACCATTTTTTCCACTACGTTTCTGTTTTCAGGTTTCTTTAAAATGCTAGTTCATTTGTCATTCCTGAAAATAGTTCCTTCATAGTCAATTCCATTGTCCATAATCCAATTGTAGGTCTTGTTCAAATAAATAATTACTGCTTGAATTGTGCTTTTAGAAATGAAAGATATTTTGTTTGCATTCCAAGTAAAATGATTGCTTACATAAAGCATATTAAATACTAATTGATGCAATCAAGTTTTTCAACTTGAATGTAAATGAATAATGCTATTTTCATTAAATATTTTCCCTTCTCTATTTGTAATAGCTAATTAAATTACATTAATTTGCTATGCATTACAAACTATTTAGAAAATTAAATTAAAAGGTTTCTGAATGGAAACATAATACATCGATAGCAATGATTTCAAAAGTTGAAATTATCTGTAACGAAATTAGCTTTATTTGCATTTAATGCTTTAATAAAACAGTATGGATGTAAGTAATCTTATTAAAATAATGTGTTGTTTATAAAATACCCGTGTGCCCGTACCCGTTCCATTGTTTTTTACCTAATAATAATAACTTCTTGGTATGCCAATGAACCCACGTGCAAAGATTTTTAACATCAATAATTGTCCAAAAGGGCATTAGTAACTTAATTCAATGAATTCAGTTATTGATAATTAAATGAAAACATGTCCATTTTTGTGTACGACTTCCTGAATTATCTTAATACAATAATTCTTCTAATTAATTTATGGATCACTTTTGATGAGCTATCGCTAATCTTATAAATATTCAAATGCTTTATTACCCTTGATAATTTAGTAGAATTTTAACTGATGATTACGATGTCAGTCAGAAAAAAAGAAGATAGTCATTGTCTCAAAAAGTTTTCTGCTTACAGCAATTTGGAATGAATATTTGCATCTTCTTTCTTGAAGTACTTCGAGGGATTTTCAGTTTACAAAGTGTGACTAATCCTCAGTGTCCTGCAGTGCGGGACGGACAACCCATGAGTAATCTACTCATGTATGGAGGGAAAGGGACATCTTCTGTTGTGATGGAACACCCGTAGGTAGAAGTCTGACTTGGCTGCGTGACGCTCTTTACCAGTTAAATGAGACCGGGACCTACGGCTTAAAGTGGAATCCAAACCACTATAAACATCTCTAGTACCGCCGGGACTCGAACCCGAAACACCAAGCTCCAGAGCGCTACACACTCGGCCATTCAGGCCCAGTTTACAAAGTTATAGCAATGATTCAGAGCTTTCATTTAGAATTATTTACCAGTTTCTATACAGAGCGCTCTCTCAGTTCACAAGTACAATGCTCAACTACAAAAACAACTCCACGCCTATTAGCGACCTGATGGGCAATTGGCTGGCGCTTTGGCTTTTTGGTACCACAGGCTTCAGGTTAGAATCCTGGCGTTGACCTGGATATTTGGGAGTAGTTCGGAATCCAAGTTAAACTGTAGGTCCCAATTTAATTAGCCTAAAGTGTGCACAAAATGTCCGTAGAGCGACAAACCAAAACAGAGAGGTATTATTTGCATTCTATGTTGTTTTTATAACAAATTTCGGATCCAACACATAGTTCACTGGTAGATACATTTTGTTAACCTGTTATTTAACTCTTATTCGATTCCTATCAGTGGCGTGTATTGCAAATACTAATTTGAAATATATTAAATGGTGTTTTTGACAGAATGCCTAGCATCGATTTGAGTTTCTTGGTGAGAAATTTCTGTATTTTTTTCCACAATAAGCAAATACTTGGCTATTATCCTTATGAATTTTCAATGAAAGCATTACACCGTAACTTTTGACTATAGTAATATGAGGCCGGAATAGCCTAGTGTCTAGCACTCTGGCGATAGGTGCTACAGATTTCGGGTTCGAACCACGGCGGTACCATGGATGTTTGTAGTGGTTCAGAATCCAGTTTAAACTGTAGATCCCTGATATGATCGTAGAGCGTTGTCTTGAGATTTAGTCGGTATTCAGCCCTCGTGGTTCCTCTCAAAAGTGAAGCTGCATATTACCCTTAGCCATGAACCTGTCGCCTGCGATGGGGTTCTTTAGGACCTGTTGTAGGCTTTCCTGCACCAAGAGGATTAGTAACAATAATATAGCAATATGATGCTTTTGGTGTTCTCGCGCTGTCAATATATCAGCAGATTTTTTAAAACTGATATTTGAAAAAAATGGCAAAACATTGGAAACAGAAGGATTAATAACAACAGTAATATAGAATTATAATGCTTTGATGTTCTCGCGCTGTCAATATATCAATAGATTTCTTAAACTGATATTGGAAAAAAAATGGCAAAGCATTGGAAACAAATGTTAATTCAGTTCATATAATTTAATATAAAAACTGAATTGAAGTAATGCTTTTTCTTTTCGATATCACCATCTTCAACGCTTTTTACTTACCAAGTGGCAAAGGTGAGCCTTTTTTTGAGTATTACTCTTTGCGTTACGTTATTTTCTTTAGTCCATATGATTTTCTCACATTTTTTTTTTCAAATTTAAATCCATTACTTTCATATTTCAATAATTCACATGTTTTCTTTGCAGATGTAAATGTGCAAAATCTATCATTATTATGCATTTCAGTGATAAATGCATAACTCACTTTCTATTTTAGAAATATTGAAAATCCGATTAATCGAGCATAAATTACAGCGTGCCAAATTTCAGATCGTAGTGAAAACTCAAAATATCACCCTCTTTGATAAAAATCTCCCCCATCATTGATGCAATAATGTATGGATCATTAGTTGTCAATGATCCCCAACTAACAATATGGAATGAATTAAATGACCCAGTAAAAAGAGATTTATATCTATGTAATGCAACCAAAAATTTAAGCATCTCGATCCAAATGTAAAAGCCGTTTTTTTTTTTAACTGTGTGATATTTTTTTTTTTTACATTCATGGAAGGAATGTTGATGCCTTCAGAAAAGACTTTCAAGGATAATGGCAGCACATTTGAACATGATATAGAAAAAGATGCAGAAGACATTTAATATGTATTTCGAATATCTATGTAAAATATTCATATAAAATGTCAGAAATCGCAACTGTGTCGTACATTTTCTCACTTTTATTCATATACTAACAGATGTGCCCCGGTGTTACTCGCTTACATTAAAAAAAAAACATTTCTAGTTTTTAGTAAATTTTATTAAGAAACAATCTGTATAGAATTAAAGGCTCGAAGTTTTAAATAATTCATCTTAAATCGTATATATTCCCCAAATAAAGCAATCATTCTTAACCAAGAATTTACAAGGTGTTTTTTTTTATTTATTTATTTTATTTTTTATTTATTTATTTATTTTTGCATTTTTAATCTGTAAGCAATTATTTTTAGGAATGTAAGTAAAATAAATTAGAAACTACTACAGTAAATTTTTTCCTTATTTTTTACAATAAATTAACTAATGACAGTAGTAAGTTTTGAAGAGTGACGCCATCTGATGTAATCAAAGTCTGATAAAAATAAAAAATGAAGATTTCATTTAACTAAAAATTAACTTAAAAGTGTTTTTAATCATTTTTAGTAAAGTTCAATATTACCAATTTCACTATTACGATAGCTCATTACAAAAATTTTGATATTAAAAACAATAAAAATGAATAAAACTTTAATTATTGATCACTTTTCCAGCATTATAATCCTTATTATTATCTTTTATCTAAGCACAGAAATTATATAGGATAGTATAAAAATAATTAGGCAATATTCATATTAAGAAAAAAACCAGAACTGAGATATTTGGTATGCAACAAAAAATATAGACTTTTTGGTTGTTATTTTTTTTTTGTGAGATGAGCTAGCAAAAAATATACATTTAAAAGTTTTTTTAAGTGAATAGTTTGTTTGAGAGAAACAAGTTATGTTACTCAAACCAACACTGAAAAACTGTTTCGTATTTCAGTTAAAGTCGGTGACATGAAATATTTTATGCAATTTTTTTTTTTAATATTAAAAAAAATTTTTAACGTTTAACGGTTTTTTATGGTACAAAAAAAGTCAAATGCCCAGTTCGCTTGTCGAAATTTTTGGATGAATTGAAAAAATATTTTCAAATAGTGCAATTAAATGAAAAAAAGGACAATTTATAATATTTTTTTAAATAATAATAATAATAATAATAAAAAGATGATTTATAATATACTATTCTAAATCAATTTTCTTTTTAATTTGAGATGTATTCAAAAAAAAGTTTTTAACTGTTTTGTAGAATAATAAATGAATAATGTAGTTTTTTTAAATACATTATTATGAAATAATAATAACTTGTATTTGATCATAAATAATATACTTGTATTTGATCATAAATAATAATAACTTGTATTTATAATAAATTATAAATAAATAAATATAAATTGAAAAAAGAAACAACTGATAATATTTTTTAAATAAAAAGTAATAACATATGTTTTAATAATAGAAATAAGAAAAATATTATTTATAATATACCTTTCTAGATAAATTTAATTTTTAATTTTTAATTTGACATATTATTCTAAAAAAAGTTTTTAACTGGTTTTTCAGAATAATAAATAAATAATGTAGTTTTTAAATACATGATTATGAAATAATACTATAAATAATAATAACTTGTATTTGATAATAAATAATAATAACTTATATAAGCAATAATAACCTTTATAAATAAACAACTTGTATTTATAATACAAGTTATGGAAATCTTGATAAAATATTATTTATTTCATTTTTTTTAACCAGCTTTCATACATTTATATGTTTTATTGTTTTTTTGCTAATTTCAATTTCTGCTTTCTTAAAAACTTGTTTAATTACTTATTTTTATTAATATTTAGCATATTTAATTAGTTAAAAAAATTCATATTTATTTTATTTTTACATTATATGCACGTAATTTCAACTTTCATTTTAATCCAACACAAAATATAAAATATAATTAAAAATATTGGGGAAAACCTTCTCTTTTCATCATCTATCAGACTTAATAAATTCAATTATTTTAGAACGGAAAAACTCGTAATTTTCAAACTGTCGTAGAAACTGGAAATATCTGTCAACTAAGTTAAGGAGAAAAACTAGAATACTGGAAGAAAACGTTGATTTAATATCCTGTTAAACAATCGAAAGTTTCCTGTTTTTATAAATAAATAGGAAACTATTAACTTTATTATAAAATGAGTTAAAAATATGACAAAGGTTAGTTTCCTGTCTCTTTACAATTTCGTTATTTGTTCCAATTCTTACAGTCACAGTTAATTTTTAAAGTTTTAATTAAACCTCAATAATAAATTAAAGATATTTTTAATAAATCTGGTGTTATTCACTTTTAGTCAAAAATAAATATTGAATAGAATATATCGATATTTATTTTAATTCATAATAATTAAGCATTTCATTTAAAATTATGAATTTTTTTTTTTTGACAATATAGTACAGACTTTTTGCTTATTATAGTATAGACTTTTTGCTTATTATAGTACAGACTTTTTGCTTATTATAGTATAGACTTTTTCTTATTATAGTACAATCACAAATACTTCTTAACTATTAAAAAGGGGAATAAATTATTTTAGAAGATGATTCAAATTGTAATCAATATTTTTGAATTATTATTCATTACATACAAAAAATGTTTCTCTCAATAATATTCTATTTTTTTCCTAACACTATTGTGCCAAATATGCTAGCAAATATCAATCGCAATTAAATTAATTATTAATTATTTGCTTATTATTTGCAAAGGCATTTTCATGAATATAATCATTTGCAATAAGTTATGAAGTTTTTAATGAATTAAAAAATCGTATTAAAAACTTCATAACTTATTGCAATAATTAATTAATAATAATTTAACTTAATTAATAATAATTTAAAAACCTTATTAATAATAATTTTAAAAAATCTTAATTATTTCTTATCAATTACATCCAAAACAAAAACTTAAAACACTTTACCGAGTATGCAATTTATATTTTTTCAGATTATTGCATGTAAATAATTAAACAAACTAATAAATAAAAATTTTATTTTATTTTCACATTCTTACCGTCATTATATTATTTTATCTAAATATGATAACTTATAATTTGTCCTTAATATATAATAGAATTTGTCCTCAATAATAATCAATAGTTTATAATAGTTAATTATTAAAATAAAATGTTTTATTATTCAAAATTTTTGACATTCAAATTAAAAAATGATTAATGATTTACTTTTTTTCTTCTGTAGCATATTATCCAATAAATTAATAAAGTACACTTCCTATTTTACCTTTAAAAGTAACAACTTAAATGAAGATGTTGCCAACATTATATTTTATCATAAAAAAAAAAAAAAGAAGTTCCTTTACATACTTTTTAAATATTTACTAAGTGATATGCAAATAACAATGCACAAAAAAAACACTTAATCTTAAATCTCTTAATCACTAATTTTTATACCTGTGAAGAAGGACAGCGACAACTTTACTCTAGAGAATAAACAATTAATAGTATCGTCCATCTAAAATTTCTATGGAATTATTTTTTAAATTGAACAAAACGATGGCATCAGGCTTATCGTTTGCTAATGGGGTGATTCTCATGGGAGGTATAAAATACGGATCAGTCTTCATTAAGATCATAATCAGTGCAAGTGAAAATATTTAATTCCTTTTTTATGTTGCAACGAAATTCGATACTAGATTGTATTTAGGAAAATCATAGTTAAAACATGAGTAAACAAATAAGGCAAAAATAAATAAAAACAATACCTAATTATTTTTTTTAAGTAAATGGAGATTATGTGTTCCTTAATTAAATTTAAATGAAAGCAGTGCATATTGTTGATTTTTGCATTTCGAGATGTTGTTTTTAATTCGAAAATTATTATCTAATCTTAAATTAAAAATTAGTCACTTATTTTGTTTGGTAAATATTACGAGATATCGTAATGGTATGTTTTTGATCTAGTAAAAAATTGATAGCCTGTATATCGAAAAGATTAAGTTCATTGGAAATGGTACACTAATGTTTTAATTTTAGAATAGGATTTTTAATACATTTATATCTCTAAGCATTTTACTTTTTGTTTTATTACCATCCATTATCCATTTTATCCAAAAGATACCATTAATTAATGGTATCTTTGATGAAAAGTATGTGATTATATGATCTGCTTTAAAATTTTCCTAATGGAGAGGAAGTTTAAAAGGATTTAAATATATTTTTATATTAAAATTTTAATTTTCTTTTAACTTCTTTTTTAACATTAGAGCTTTAAATAATTCATTCTTTAATACTTAATAACACATTGAACAAACATTATAGAAAAGGAAAGAAAATTTGCATTGTAATTTTTACTAGAGGGCCACTTTCAGGATCATGGAAACACTTTAATTTTTATTTACAAGCATTAGGTCGGAGATTTTCAGAGTTCTTGGGTCTACATCGAATCTCAAAACACGTGGTCTGCGGCAGATCTTAATTATCACACAGCTTGATACACGAAACCACAGGGGATAACTTTGAAACAGGCGGAAACTCCGACCTGTTCTGCCACTTCAGAGTAAAAGAGAAAAACAATACTCTTTGTCGACTAGACGCAGAACTCTCTCCTTTCTTCTCCCAAAACCTCCCTTTAAGAAAACTCATTGGAGTCGATATTTCCTCAGATCATCGTCGATCACCAATCACGATGGAACAGATCATGGTGTAGTCCATATTCCATCAGCAATTGTTTCGATCTGTGAAAGTCACAGAAACAATCGCTATTTTAATGAGGTCTCATTATCCATGACACTGAATATCTGCTGTCAGATTTCAGTGACAGTTGTTCTCATTAGAACAAAACACTTATTCTATGTTGTTCAAAACAAAACACTAATCCTATGTAATATGTACAACACTGTTTATCTGTTGTCAAATTTGAATGATGAGTTGTTATTATGTACTTTTAAAGAATATACATTCATCTCTCTTGGGAATGAAATTTCACAACTCTTCCCGTGGAAAAATTGCTACAGCATAAAGAATTGTAATAACAAACAAAACTCAAACATTTTTAAGCAAAATATGTGTTAGTTCAAAAAAAAAAATGGGTTAAGATTTTACTTTAAAACAATGAAAATTATATAAGTTTAAAAAATTATAGGTGTTTTTCATATACTAAATATATCAAATATCAATTTACTTAATGTTTTAAGTAATCATGAATAATTTTGATGGAATTTTTTTAAATCATGACTTACAAACTATTAAGAAGATTTTATAAATAAATAAAAAAAATTTAGATTTTTTTTTTTTTCAAGTAAAGATTCGTTTTTTTAAAGGAATTTAGTATTGTTTCCAATGTAGTTTATTTACTTTTTTAAAATGTTTTATAAATTTTGCCTTTAGTTTTAAAATATTTAATGTCATCACATTAAAACTATTTTAAATAAACATTCAAAAATTACTAATTTTATTATTATAAACTGATACTCACTTTGTAGAGTTAAAAATAAATTCAACTGAATAGGAAAAGCTATTTTATTTAAAAAAAAAAAAAAGAATTTATACTCTTAATTGAGCGTAGTTAAAATATTTTTAAAAATTGCTGTCTTCAACTTACTCTAAGCTTTTAATATGCATTTGAAATCATACCTGAAATGAAATACCAGAGGATTAGAACAATTTCTAACTTGGAATAACTGTTTCGCAGATTTTTATATTAAGAGTTATGAACTTAACAGATCGTACATTCTGTATTGATCCATTTTTGAGCATTTCAGAAGCTTGTTCTATCATTTTCTTTCTCTTTTTAAGCTTACGAATTTATGGAAGATTCATTGACGTTGACATTTTATTTTTCTTATTATAATCCTCTCCTTTCTCAACTTCTCTTTGCCATAAATTACCAAAGAGCAAACTTTCATAAATATTCATACAATTCTGCAAGACAAGGCACAAGCATGGTGCTAGAATTTCATCGCCGTGTATTTTGTTTAATAGCTTTTAAACCTCACGAAGATTTAGAGTATTAAAATTTAGGGACTTTCTGAAAATGTTCCAATTATCATAATTACAGAATACAGCTATTCGAAGGCATGGGATTCTAAAGTATCACCCCTGTGACATTGAGCAAATTGGATCCATTCTTTCTTTTTAAAAACATAAAATTTATTGGTGATAATGTCAATTCTAAATAATTTTTTATTTGGGAGTAAAATCTTCGTTGAAAGTAAAAAAAGATTATGAAGATTTATAAAAATAATATATTTTTATTAAATGAGTCTTGGATTATTAATTTAATGAAATATACTGAAAAATAATACTGACATTTGGGACATGAGGATTAGATATTCTTATATAAATAAGGCTTAAGACAAAGTTCTAACTTCCTTTTAAGTAAGAAATGTTGTAATAATTTATTTTTAAAAATCATTAAATAAATTAATAAATAATAAAAATAATTTAATTTAGTATATTTTCTCAGATTTCATTCAATAAATTTTCATCTTTATTACATTTTTTCGTTTATTTAAATATATATTGTAATACCATGCTATTTAATCATATGAAAACAAAATATTTATGATTTAAATAATTATTATGATTATAATTAATATAATTTTTAATTATTTAATATAATTATTATGTTTATGATTAATATAATTATAATTTAAAACTTTAAAAAATATTTTGAAATTTGCCTTATTGTTTAAACTGTTTAAAAAATTATCATATTTCATTATCAAATTGTCATATTTTGATAAATTTAATTATGAACTCTTACAATTTATTAAGTTAAAGTTCTTTTTTTTTTTTTTAATTTGGGGTTTTAATTTATCACAGTTCATTCCATTCTTAGCTAACAGCTAAAATCTTCAAATGTAAATTAAAAGACTAGAAATTGTTAAATCAGTAAATTATTTAAAAAATATTTATAAAAATTATATTTCTTAAGTAAATCCAAATGTCACAATATTTTAATGTTAGGCTTTATATATCCTAAAAGAATTAAACACAATATTCATTTAAGTTATCCTGACAAAAATCGTAGCATTTAATGTTTAAAATCGTAACATTTAATAATTTAATAATTTCGAGAACATTTTTATACATTATTACATGATTATTTATATTCTACGAATATATATTTTTATTTAATGTATGAAATCATTAATTTTCCATTTATCATTAACTCTCAATAGCTGTATATATAGATATCATTTTTATGTTGTTTTTTTTTATTTTCTCATCGATTGCAGTATATATCGAATAAATAAAACATAATCACACAGAAATTATTAAAATTATTTTTCTCCTTGGTCCTCGCAACATCGGTTCTTTAAGGAAAACATAGAAATAAGCAGCCAGACAAGTTGAAGATTTAAAAAAAAAATCAACAAATTTTCAATCTCCATCGCCATTTAATTAAGAATTATGGTCAATCCAGCATTTAGAGTTTTCATTCAGTTCCCTTGTCTGAAAACTGGTTCTTAATTCTATTTAGACTTACCAATTATCTTTATCCCAAATTCCTCAACTTCAAATTCAAATGGTCGCAAATTTCGTCGTCATGGCAACTCAAATTTGCTTCCGCCTGAACTGCAATCGTTGTTGCTTAGAAATCGATCCATCGGAAATAATTGGCGTTTTGTTGGAAAGTTTGCTAACATTTGTGGAAAGAAATGAAACCAAGGTAACATTATCTCCGTCGCAGAATCACAAGTCAGGGATTAAAAAGGAATTCTCTAGTTAAAAGTCTAGATATATAACAAAAAGTCCTCAATTTTATATGGGCTCAATATGTGAATAATTAATCAATAAGTAGATTAATATTTATATACTTTAGATATAAATTACACAAATAAAAGGCAATGTTCGTATGTATGTATCCTATAGATTCAAAAACTACTCGACCGATTTTGTTGAAAATTTCATAGTTTGGTTCTATTAGTGCTAGGTTACACGCTAATAGTAGCGATTTTCGATGGAATTCGATAGGTAGCGCAGTTGTTTTTGAAGCGTTAATTGAAGATTGAATTTTTAACATTTCACTTGCTGTTTAAAACAATATTTTGTCTTGAGATATTAAATACAAAATGTTAATGAAAGAAATATTACTAAATTACATTTGTGAAATCAAATAATTTAAAATGTTGAAGAAGAAAGAAAAATATCAAAAACAAATCAGGAAAGAAAGAAATTTAAGTCATTTTAATTGAATAAATAAATTTATATAAAATTTTGTATATTTAGGTATTGTAATGAATATTTGAATTTTTGTTATTGCGTTTATTTAATATATATATACTTAGATTTAACAATAGCAATAGAAGCAATTAGCGAAGTCGACTAGTCATTATATAAATGATAGTCACTATCTTATTTTAAACTGAATGGATAAATAATACAACTGCAACTTTACAACGAATAACAGCAAGTTGAGCGTTAAATGCACTTTAATAATTTAAAATTTTAATTCTCATTTATTTTCAAGTGACAAAATAATAGAAATAATTAGAGTATAATAAGCAAATAGATAAAAAAAAAAATTAGTACACGTTATTATATAACTATATTTTTTTAACATGCTGTCTTATACCATTCCATTTGTATAGAGCATTAGAGGGTTGTCGGAGCATAGTAGGGTTGATATTTTGTTGCAAATTTTGAAAAAAAAATAATTTTTGCAGAAATAAATAAAAATCATCAACTGAAATTTGGTTTACAGACTACCACGGCTTCTCCCTAATAGGGCTGCTTTATTTAAAAAATGCTCAACTTGTGGACCGTTTGTAACTCACACATCTAGGGTGCAGGATGGCTTAGGTTCAAATCTGCTTGAGGGGTCCGTTACAATAATTATTTTCAGAAACACGGGACTTCGATGTTGTGTCCAGGATAGCTTAGGTTCAAATCTTGAGAAAATACAATACAGTAATTATTTTCAGAAACGAGGGAACTCAATGTAGCGTCCAGGATGGGTTAGGTTCAAATCTGTTGCCATTTTTCACAACTTATATCACTATATATATATAATATAAATAAGTATAATTTTTATCCATTGCAAATACTGCCATCCCCATTAAACAGATGGATTAAATCATCTATTTTAACTTTTAAAAGGGCTTAAGAAACAAAAGCGTGTTTATTAACTACATGTTACTTCATAAATATAAAAAATTGTAGATAAACAGAATTGGTAAACAGCTGTTTTATTTCACATGAGAAAGCAAACAGAAATCATAAAAAACAATTTTAATTATGTTCACAACATTTTCAAAAAGTTATTTCTACAACGATCCGAATGAAAATTTAAATAATTTTCTTTCATAAAGTGCTGAAGAACAATAACAAAAGCAAACAATCTTCTATTATTTTCGGGTGATAAAAATCTAGATTCAAATTATTTTAAGATACTGATACAGGTTATTTGGAAAAAATTCAATCCTTTCGCATGCAAAAAAAAAAAAAAGCAATCTAATCTGGCTAAACTTTTTTTCCCCGAGTTGCCATTTTTCAAAAATCAAACTTAAGTCTTTATAAACATTACAAAAAAGGCGAAGAAAATGCTCAAATGATTTAAAAGAGCGCATACGCAACATTCAAAATAGCTTTTCTTTCAATCTTTCTTTCAACTTTTTTTCTATAAATAATTAGATTCTCTTCGCATACTTAAAAGATGGAGCTTACTAATATTTTTAAAGAAGGTATATTAAATATCGTTTTTAATTATAATTGCTCAGATTTCTAATCGTTTTATTATTATACCACAAAATTCTAATTGTTTAATAATTTCAAATAATATTTCAATTATATACTAATCATCTGCTATTGTTTTAACTAAACACATTTTTATATCATTTGAAACTTCCTTTTAAATAATATTTATTACTTTATAAATAAAGAGAGATACAACTTTTATGAGGTAGAATAAAAATGCTAAATACAGCAAATAAATAATATGATAATTTTTATGAAATAAATATATTTTGCAGATATTCTTTCTGAAATTTTTATTTAAAGAAAATTTTTTTATAATTCGTTTTAAGGAAAAAACTAGATTACTTTTGTGCCATAGAGGATAGGGATTTTATACATCTCATTTATTTATATTATTTTTCTTATTAATTTAAAATCTCTAAATTTACACAAAATATTTAGTAAAAAATTGAAAATATACATTATATAAAAATTTATATCAACTATATTAATTAACTAATCTACGTTCTATAAATAATATAGTTAAATAATATAGTGTGATTTTTAACATAAAAAATAGGATTGACTGTCAGTTGATTATTAATTTTAACTAAATAGACAGTAAAAATATTAATTATTGCTTGAAATAATAATAATATATATAGTTATAAATTAATTGGATAAAAAATAGTTATAAAATAAAATAATATAAGACAATAATGATTATACTGAATAAAATAACTAAACCCAATAGCGTTATTAAACTTAATAATTATTAAATAAGAGTATTATTTTTAACATAAAAATTGGATTTGCTGGCAATTGAATATTAATTTTAACTAAATATACAGTAAAAATATTAATTATTACTTACAAAAATAATATATAAATAGTCATAAAATAGTTGGATAAAAATGTTATAAAATAAAATAATATGACAATGACTATCATATTGAACAAAATAACTAAACCCAACAGCGTTATTAAAATCAATAATTGCTATACTTTACTCGCTAGAAAATAAAAATATATTCGAGCAGATTTCTTCCTTATTCATGTTTCAGAAATTTTTTCAGAATGTAATAATTTGTACGAAATTTGATCAGTTAACGTAGAAAACTTAATATTTACTTCCCATCCAAAAAAAACCTGAAAGAGCAGATAGAGAAAAATATTTTTGTTATTAAAATTATTTATATTTCTTTTCTAAATAGAGTTGGTTAGAATCGTTTACATAAATCTTAATTTATAAATATTAAATTTTTTTTTTTTTTTTTAGATTCTTTTGTCAAAACAGCATCAGCAAATTTATAAAGAACTTTTTCGATTATTTATAAGCCTTTAGGTTGATCTTCAATTAACGCTTATACAGATTGTTAGGAGTATCTCATAATCGTAACTTTTTTAACACCATGAGTTAACCCGTATGAAAAATTAATTTTAGATTCTGGACAAGACGATTTTTTTTTATACCTTATCCCCAACAATCGTTCTAAAGCGATTTATTTTTCTACAGACATTTGATTCGATATCCTTCAGCAGCATTGAAAAGGTTGACGTGGACGGATGTTTATTTATTGCTTATGATCGACTGCATTTGTTTTTAGAAATTTTTAATGTGTTAAAGTGAAGACATTTTTAAAGATAATAGCAGTTTATGCATCCAATTGCGATCTCGAATGCTCTGGCGGTGAATCAGAGCAATATCCGAAAACACACCAGCCCCCACATTTAAATGCCAGTCAAACTGAAAATCATCATAATCTTGAATAGACATTATACAAATACATTTATTCTTTCAGGGAGGAGCAAGACAGAACCTTCTAAGACTTGCAAGGGAAGACAAATCCTCAAGATTGACCCACTTGGATTTCAACGGCGCGGATGCAATCCGAAGCCTTCTTGCCGCCAGATCTTTGGACCGCCTTGGTGGCGGAGAGATCATCAGAATCCTGGACCCCTGAGCGGTGGGCAGATGATGAAATCCTTGGACCAACTTAGCTCTGGTCAGGGGCTCATCTTCTTGGACAACTTCAGGGGTGGGGAAGTCCTCAGCGTCTTGGACAGGCTGACTGGTGGAGAGTTCATCAACTCCCTGGACTTGGTAGATGGCGTGTCAATCCTTGGAGCTTTGGACAAGGCAAAGCAGGCCAAGCTCAGACACAGACCAGCCCCCAAACGTACCCTCGACACCTTGACAGGTATGGCTTTTGGAGAGAGCAAGAGGTTCGATTCCCTGAGTGGTTCTACATTTGGACTGAGCAAGAGGGACTTCGATGAGATTGACAACGTGGGTTTCACAGGGTTTGCCAAGAGAGGATGGGGACCATATGGCAGAGGAAGAGGAAGCACCCTAGCTTTGGCCAAAAAGAATTTTGATGAGATCGACAGAGCCGGGTTCGAGACCTACAACAAGAGGAATTTTGATGAGATTGATAGAGCTGGTTTCGAAACCTTCGAGAAGAGAGACAGGAAAGATTAGAATTTTTCAGGTAGGTTTTTTTCAATAATCCCTAATCATTTAATCGGAGAAAAACATGTTCCTATTAGCATGATGAAAAAATTCAAAATCCCTCAAAAAAAAAGCCTGAAACTGTTTTGGCAATAAATATTATGCTAATCATCATTTCTTACAACAAATCATTACAAATATTCCGAAATAAATCCAATTTGAGGAAATTAATACAAAAGTATCTATTATTGTAATAAACAATACATAAAAAGTTTATTTCAAATAAATAATGCTTCACTAACTATACTTATTAAATTAATTACTTATTTAAATTGGGATTTTAAAAAAATTTATTGAAATTGTTATGAATATTATTTTTTTAAAAATTAATCACTTATCTATGTAATTTTATTAACTTATTTATCTTTCCTTAATAAAGTTTTTCGCATCCATGAGATAATTATCACACATCATAAAAAATGATCGAGATCTTTATAAAACATTATTCATATAAAATATACTATAACAATTATTTTATAGTAATTAAAACGAAGTTATACTCACCCCAAAATATATAAAATAATTCCAAACATGGAAATACTGGAAGATAAAAATTTAGAATTTAATGTAAAAACAAAACACTAATCAGCCATCTCAAAAATAAAATAACTATAAAATTCCAAACGATTTTCTTTTCTCCGAAAATCTCGTTTTCACTTTGAAATAAAATCATGTCCGATTCCACCAGACAATTTTTAAGAACAATTTTGCATTATTTAATTATATAATTATTATCACGTGAAAAAGAAATTAAATAAATATGCATTAAAAGTTTGCAAAAATTTTAAATAAACCAATAGCAATAGCTCGTGACAGAATTTACAAAAATAAACCAATAAGAAACTTTGAAAGTCGTCAACGAAACGAAAACCCAGCTCTCCAAAACGATACTCATAATTCCATGGGTAGTAAATACTTTTTAATATCGCTTAAAATAAAAGTAAATTTGAATTTTGTTAAACGAAACATTTTAAATAAACGAAAGGACATAGGAAAATTTTATGCAAACAATTCTCTTTATATTCTTAGTTATTTTTTCATCAATTTAAATCTAGCGTTTTATGAAAACTGCTGTAATCCGAAACATTTTAAACAGAGACATTATATCCTCATGGTTATTTTTTTTGAGCAATCATTATTATTTTGATAGAAAACTAGAACTAGGATTATTTTCTCCTTTCATTCAAAATCATTAATTTAAACCAGATCTTAAAAATCTTGTTCAAATATTTGTTTGTGACTGCAATGTTATTTGATATCTAATTGAAATAGAAACATATTTCTTTGATTGTTTTAAATATTTATTTAGCGTCTGTAAACTTTATATTTTCCCAACGCTTACCATACTATATATTCCTCTTATTGACAATCCATTCTAGTAAACAAGTTTCAAAAATTAATATTATTTTTAAAAATTTCTGCTCTGTAAAAGGTCGTATGTTTTGGTTTTGTTATACAGTTCAAAGTAAAAAATCATATGGTCTTTAAAAGTTTAAATAAACCTACACTCAAGAGCTAAAACATTATAACCACTCCTACATTTTGCAATGAACTCGCCTGGGTGACGTGGAAGGCACGTGATCAGGTGGAAGTGGTATTTAACTGGTATTAAATGGTGGTATTAATCCATGTCAAGGCGGGTTGAAGCTGTGTTGCGCGCCAAAGATGGACCAACTCGTTATTGACAGGTGGTCATAATGTTTTGGCTCTTGAGTGTATATAGATTATATGCAGTTACAACTACAGTTAACAATTATGCAGCTACAATAACAATTAAGCTGTAATAAACAATTATGCAGCAACAATAACAATTATGCTACAATAAACAATTATACAGATACAATAGCAATTATGCTACAATAAACAATTATGCAGATACAACAAACAATTACATAGTTGCAATAAACGCTTGTGCGGGCTATCTTAAATAATTTATGTTTCAATTCAAATTTACATAGGACAGTAAGGTAAAAGAAATTTAAAATGAAATAAAAAGCATTTTTTGTGTCCCTACAATTATATTAAACATATGTTTTATATCAAAATATATACGAAAAAACTAATTACTTCAATTTTACAAGCTTTTAAGTTTGTAGATTTCAGAAAGTAATCTACTGAAATGAAGGAATTAAAATCTTTAGATATAATTTAAAAACAATTCTGAATTCTTTAAGGTAACGACTAATTACAGCTTCAAGTGTTTCTTTTAATTACAAAGAGAAAATACTTACGGTTTATTTCTAAGGAAAACTTCTTGAATGTCCGTTATAATCTTCAACATTTCTCAGCTCAATTGAAAATCTCCAAGTTGAGAAATTAAGGGAGTTTTTTTTTAAGTTTTAGACTTTTTTTCTACATTCCTTTATTCTCAAAAGGATTTCTCACTTGAATTATTTAATCAAAAGTACACCTCATATAATTTTTTTCTTCTTTTACAGTAGCCTTTTAAGCTTCTAGAGTAAAATTCATTCTACGATTGAGAAAGGAAAAAAAAATATTGAATCTTTTTTCATCACATTTTTGTGTACCATTTTTCTATAAATGGTGCAAATATTCTGTCCAACATGAAGAATATTCTATAATAGGCTTAATTTTTTTTATTAAAGAATACAATTAAATTCTTTATTCATAATTAACTTTTTTTTTTTTTTTGATTAATTAAAAAAGACTCTTTTTGTGTGTAGTTGTATCAGTTTTATAAAGTATAAAAGTGCATTTATTATTAGAATATTTTCTATTTGGGGAATTTTTTATTTAAAAAAACTACTTATTACATGATTTTCTACTATTAATCATTTTTTAAATAAAATAAAATTTTCAGAAATATTGACGTTTGTCCTTTTAATTTTTTCAATTACAATTATTCTTAGAACAATTATATCGAGCTACTGATGATGATATTTTATTTTATAATAGTAATGTTTGTTAATATTTGACATTAAAGTGTTATATTTATAATATTGGACATTTAACTGTTATCAAAAAAAAATGGAATTCAAAATGTTCCAAGATGGCATGACAAAAATTTATTTAAGAAAATGACTCGAAATTTAAATGACAAAATTTAAATTAAGAAATGACTGAAAATATTCGAAATGATTTAATTCCTCACATTTTTCACAAACTTGTGAAAAATGCGAAGAATTAAATCATTCTGAGCCGCTGAATTGCTGACGATATTAAAAGAATAAATCATTATCAAATAAAAAATTAAATAATTTATTTTATATTTTTAAAATCTAGTGTTTGAAAAAGTTAAAAAAAAATAATTTTCAACAAAAAAAAAATTGTAAAAATCTTTTGTTCAAATTGAAAGTGTAAAAATAAAGATACACTTAAAATTTAAAAAATTGTGTTCCGCTGTTTAATTTTATTCCATACAAAATTGTTAAAAATAAAATTTTTAGAAATGTTTTAAAAAACATACAACAAAAAAAGTTTTAAACCTTACAAACAATATAAATTTATAATTTTTATTTACGTCATAAGTCACACATGAACAATTTTGTTTGCGAATCTAAATTCTCAACTATTTGGGATGATAAATTTAATAGAATAATTTGGCATTTAGAATTCTTTTAAAAATTTTAATTTGAATTTTCTTATAAGGACTTTTGTAAATTTCACAAACTGCAATAAATTAAACTGATAATCCATTGTCTACAAGAGAAAGAATTTAAATAGAGCCTTATAACACATTTTTTAGGTTCCTAAGATATTTTGAATTTAATATTTTTCTTGCCATGAGTATGAGACATAAAAAAAATGCCAATAGTTTTTAAAAATTATTAAATTTTTATGTTATAATTAAAAGTAATTTGTTTATCAAACAATAACTAAACTAATCTCTACGACTAAATTCCGGTCTGATAGCCAATTGTCTAGCACTCTGGCCTTTGGTGCTTCAGGTTCGAATCTTGACAGTGGCATGGATGTTTGTTAGTGGTTCAGAATCCATGTAGGTCCTGGTCTAATTAACCAAAAGTGAGCAAAAAATGACCGTAAAGCTACCAATCAAACTACGACTAAATATCACCAATTGTAAGTAATGGTTAGGTTAAGGTTATGGTTATGGTTCCAAAGATAAGGTTATTTTAGTAAAATAGCCTTATCTTTTGAGCTTTCTACGTAAAAAGCTTTAGTTCTATGTGCTACTTTTCGTAAAAAAAAATTTTATGTTGATTTTTGTTTTGAGTATATAAAACTGCAAAATTCTTTAGATATATTTAATACTTCACCAACAAATTCTTGCTCTTAAAAGCTCTAATCCCGCTAAATTTTCCTAAACTCAATTTCCTAAGCAATTTTATCTAATTCTTAAGCCCAGTTGTCAGTGTACCTTGTTGTATGAAGGTTGCCTGCGTTCTTCAAAATGTACGTAACTGATATAAATTTCAGGAATAAACTTATTATTTCTATGAAACAAAACGAAAACAATAATAACTTTTTTTAACTCAGAAATAATTTCCAAATCAAATGTGTAAAAATATAAAATTGCATTTTTAATTATTATAATAAATTAACAATTTTGAAAAACTAAGGAAATCTATGCACATATTTTATTTTTAATTGAAATCATTATGCTTATATACCAATAGAGTAATATATCGGCCAATAGAGTAATATATATCGCTATGCCCATTAACAATATGATTATATATTCAGATACCAATATAATTATATTCATTATACAATATTTAATATATCCTTACTACACAAACAAATTGTGTGGTTATATTTGACTGAAGGCAAATCAAACTCATTTAAAGAGTAATTTGAGAAGAAACTACAAAGACGATTGTATTTTGCAATTCATAATAATCATTCCGCATCTCGCCTGCTTTGGGTTCATTTACATTGGTTTAATATTAGCAAAGAATGTGGAAATGTTAGGAATTAAGACACTAAGAATTGATGAAGGCGAAATTGCTCCACATCGTAACGGTTTTGAGCACAATCTTCAAGACAAATGGACAAACATCAACA
>BPLR01003796.1:0-53586 GCA_021605095.1 Caerostris extrusa
AACAATGGATTCAGAGCGTCTTTTGAAATGTCCAGGACTGAACTGGGAGGCTCGGCGCCAAGGAGAAATCTTGCAGTTGTGATGGGAGGTCAGGGTAATCATGGACAAAAACAAAGTGCCACCCCCTTTATTGACTCTCTCCCCCTTTAACTTATTTGTGGTGCGTGTGAGACCGACTTAGGGACGATTGCTGCCTTGCTGTATGTTTGCCTTTTTCTGCTTGTTCCTTCTTTGTGTGGGATCCTTTTTGTAATGGATTAATTTCCAATAAAGTCGTATGTTACAACACAATTCTGGATATAATGGTTACTATTTTTATTTACCTTTGTGATTTATATTGTAAAGTGTCACGTCGTATATTTCATTTTTTATTTGGCGTCATAGACATCCTGCAAAATAATCACCTGGTGTGAGACATGAAAAACAAATACAAACATCCCTAACCTGACACAAGTGTGAAATAATCATTTCGACCATAAAAGGGTCTTCACTCGAAATGATAAACATCTTTTAATTATTTTATTTAATTAAACTAAATTAAATTATATTTTTTGATATTAAATTATTTTTATGAGATGTAATTGAGTGTATATTTAATTATCTTATTCTATTTACCCAAAATTATATATTAAAAATGATTCGTTATCAGATGAAAATTTATACTAAGTACGATTAAGATTAAAATTCAAATTGCTTAATCAATCGCATTTGATATAAGAAACAAAACGTTGAGGGTAAAAGTTTCATTTCTAAATGGAATATTAATTATCCAACATGTTTAATTAAATGATTAAATCAACCTAATAAATTTCCCTCTTATTCGCATGGCTTGCAGTTTTCAGAATTTAATTTCATTATTTGAAAATGAATTTTTTTTTAATAATGAAATTATTACTCAAACATTATTTTCAAAAATTTAAAAAGAGTATCGTAATTTAAATATTTTTAATTTCAATGCGAAATTATATATACATTGATGGGTATTTTCTAAAAAAATTGTGTATGCTAATTCTCTGATTTATCTTAGACTAGTAAACATGTTTAAAAATTAATTTCAAATTAGCACACGAGAAATCAAGCAAATAAATACATTACATTGTCTTACCTATATATTTCCTTAAATTTAAAAAAAAATAATGTTTGCTCATTCATTAGTATCACATCATTTATATTCAGTGCAGTTTTCGAAATCAAGCCTATTTTACTTAAAAATAAGTATGCGTCGTTAAATTTGAGCGAAGATCTGTTCTTTAAATATTGAAGCAGAAACAATTCATTATGAAAACAAATATATTTAAATTTCAAACTCTCTTGATTAACCTCATAAAAATATCGCCGTCTTTTTAAAGCTTTTTCGAAAATATTTGTCGTAGAACTAAACACTTTTATTTACATTGTTTCTCCTTTCTCGCGGACCAAAATCTATCTACTGTACACGGTCATGAATACAAATGAAGGTTTCGGTTGAAAAATCTTTTCACGGGATGTTATTAGCAGCAAGAAACTCCTGTTCTTCACGTAATTAGCCGGCTAATTTGTTGCCCAGAACACAGAAGTCTTTCAGGTGTGTAGTTTTTTGGCAAGCTTTCAACATTTGAATTAGGTCTTATTGAAAGCGGAGAGGCCTCAAATAGGGATTTGCAAAAACTGTTTTAGGTATTATTTGAAGAAACACATCTGATATTTTTGTGGTTTGCTACTTATAAATAAAATGATGTATTTATGGAAAGGTTTATTTTTTTTTAATTCTTTTTGTTCTAATTCTTTTATATTAATCTAAATGAAATTAATTCCATATCAAAAGATTATGTGAATGAAATGTTATTGTTCTAATATAGCTGGCAATATAGAGACAGTTAATCTTTATGCCATCAGCAAGGGCTGCACCACTGTTATTCATTTGCACTAACAGTCACTGTTCTAAAAGCGTGAGGTGCTCGATATCCATCGTTATCATTTTTCACTAGTTTCATTCGAAATGCAGAGTTAGTTTAAAAATGTCATACAAAGCACTCCACGCTTTTAGAATAGTGACATTCATTTTATTCTTTCGTCAACAATTATTTTTTACTTTTTAGTTTGATTCACTCTAAAAGCGTGTTTTTAGTTTTTAAACTATAATTTATTTTTCTTTGTTTTCAAAAAGATTGCATTCAAACACTCAGAAAGTCAGTTAAAAAGATTAAAATAATTTTCCTATTCCAGTGTTTTTTTATATGCCAATTATTTACAGTAGTCTATTATTATTTCTGAGATATGTTTTGGTACTTTTCTGTAAGCCGGGCGCTAATTGTGGCAACATCGGTTTTCGTTTTGGCTACAATGCAACAAATCAGCAATGTAAATAATTTCGAAAATAATGGTTAAATAGGGTAAAAAATAATATATATTTTAATAAAACGAATCCTTTATTTAATTTAAAATTCATTTGTTTTTCATAAGCGTAAGAATTATAAACTAATAAAATATGAACATGCAGTACTACTCTTCTATTATAACTAAATAGTACATATGTTTCTCTGGCGCTCTGGTACACAGGTTTATTGTTCGAGTCCCGGTGGCGCCATGGATTCTTTTAGTGGTTTGAAATCCACCTTAAATCGTAAGTCCCGATTTAATATGGCTATAGAGCGTTGGGCGTAGTGCTGACAACCCTACCTTGTAAAAAAGAATCTTCTTCTGTAAAAACATCTTCTGTCTCGAAATCTGCCAGTAGGCTGACGGTCTTGGCTCACCATAGGTCTGTTGGGCCAATGAAGAAGCAGAAGTACTTACATTTTTAACGAGATTAGCGTATACTTTTTATAAGTTAAACTCCGTCGATCGATTTTGTGCTGGTGCGAAGCTAGTTTCTATCTTGAGTTGGAGTCCTTTGAAGTTATGAGATAATATATTGAAAAAGAAAGCAGGTAAAGACTAATAGGTGACTTGCTCAGATATATGTACCTTCATGTCCATAAATTAAGGATAATGAAGTTCAGGCAAAGAAAGAGACAGAAGCAAAACAAATTTGACTTATTTGTAAAGTCTATTTATTAAACAAAAGGTAAAGAGCAAAAAAGAAGCTATGTGTTTGACATAATTAATAAAAATTGCGATTTTTACTCCCTGGAGAAAATTTCAAAAAAGAACCTATTTACAAAAAACAGTATAACATGGTTAGTATGATGGTTAATATGGAGTATGTCTTCCGGACGATGCAATACAGGCCTTACAACGAATAGGCATGCTGGTATCAAATTATCAATCTGATCTTGGGGGATATTACACCACTCATCAAGCAATGCCCTCCGAAGTTCCGGTTGACAGGTGGGAGGGGGGTTGACGGGCTGAAATTCGTCGGCCAAGCATATCCACACATGCTCTATTGGATTCAAGTCCGGTGAGTATGCTGGCCAATCCATACGGGTGATATCCTCCAATTGAAGTCATTCGTCCCACAATGCCTGCACGGTGAGGACGGGCGTTGTCATCCATAAACAGAAATTCAGCATCCATGGCGCCCCGAAACAAACGTACATGTTGTTCCAGAATGACATCCCGATAGATGTGGCCTATCATCGTTACACTCTGAACATGCAGGTCAGTTCTGGAACCAAGAATAATTCCTCCCCCAAACGAGCCATCCTGCACCACCGTAACGGTGTCGTTCAATGGTGTTCTCTTGGTGGTAACGGGTACCTGGCGCTCTCCATATGAAAGTCCGGCGAGAATCAAACTGCAAACTAAACCTGGACTCGTCGGAAAACATCACACAAGACCACTGTTGCGGTGTCCCTCAATGCATGCTCTCTACTCCAGGTTAATCGTATGCGACAGTGACTGGATGAAACAGGTCTGATGCTGTGCTCCGTCTGTTTCTTTTGGCAGTAACTGCTAAATACCGGTCCTCATTCGGCGTTGTAACTCGGGGGCGACCTGTGCTGTAACATCTACTCACATTACCATCATCTTGGAATCGTTGCCAAAGCCTGGAGATGACACTCTGGGCGATTCAAGTTCCTCGGATACTTCCAGCTGGGTACGTCCACATTCCAGTCGTCCGATAATTCTACCACGTAAAAATTATCCAAATGCTTCTTTTGTGCCGTAACTATGCGGTTATTGCACTGAAAGGCTTTTAAAGCGCTTGTGAACAATTTTACTTCTTTGCCACCATTCCTTATATACCCTCTCTTACACTCTCGTCATTGTGACTTACTATCCGCGCCATCTGGTGGTTTCCTGTAATTTGCATATTCTTCTTCAAGATGTGTGTGATAATTCTACAGGTGAAATTTTTATTTTAGAGTTCAATTTCTGTGTGATTCTGAATTATCTTTAATTTATGGACATGAGTGTATATACGTATATATAAAGAATGAAAAGAAAGAGACATATAAAAAGTTTTGAATTAATCTGTAAAATGAGGAAGTTTTTTTTTTTTTTCTTTTTTTTTTTTTTTTTTTTTTTTTTTTTTGAATATTTAATTTGAAAAATTAAACTATGTATACAGAAATAAAAAATAATTAAGAAGCAGAGTTTAAGAAACAGGTCCGACATAAATACAAATACAGATTAACCTCCCTAATTTATCTTTAGAAAAAAATACTAAAACTTTTCAGAATATATACGGTATATTTTTTATACACGGCATATTACTTTATTTATTACACGGCATTGTACAGTATATTTCATTTTGTTTTTCCGTCAATCAATACAGAGCAGCTATTTTCCTGAGATAATAACAAAAACCAAACCTCGATATACAAATTGAGGTTCCTAATAGTAAAATAAAATACATACTAGTAATTCATAAAAGACCTTTAAGAAATTGAAAATGTATTGCATTTCATTATGATGGATCTTTCTAATGGACTCGAGATTTCTTCAACGATTTTCAAGATTTATTTTTATAACCCCTTAGTACAAAGTATTGATTCATCCTTGTCAAAGTTTCACAGGGCTATTTCTCGTAGAAACTTTCCACTTGAATTGTTTTTTCTTAAAGAAAAAATGTCACAATTCCACGTTTCTACTTCGGTAGGCCAGGAGACTATCAAATTAAATTCCTTCCACGAAAAGCTATAAATCTAGAATTTATTCATATGTGAAACAATTCAGTATAGGAGAAGCGTAAAAACACTGAAGTAGTTTATTATGAAAAGTTCCTATCGGATAAAAAAAAATAAAAAGCCGAAATATAAACTTATAATATGTATACATTTAAAGCAAGAAATTTTTGTCTGTATTTCTTAAAATTTAAAAATTTAAAAATGTTTTTCAATTACTTCTATTAGCTCACACTCTCCCTATATATATCTTGTTTATAATTCAATCGTTCATAAAATACTTTTTATCCATCCGCTCAAGTTCAAATGCATGTTTTTTTTAACTTGTAGTGGACGACACTGGACCGGTGAATACAGTTCTTTCAAATATTAATTCATTCATTCAATTCAATTAATTCATTTTTTTTTTTAGACTTAAGTTGCATATATCTACCCATAGAGGGCGCTCGATAAACTTTAAAAAAAATGAATGAAAATTATTTATAAAAGACACTGCAATATAGCGAAAAAAAGTAGGAATTGACTTAAAATTTTTTGTTTATATTACTTGTTTTTCTTTAGCTTATTAGTATTTTATCTTATGCGTAGTGGAAATTTACGGATAAATTTTTCGTAATTAAATCGGAAATCGAGCTCCCGACTCGTGGCGTTCAGTCGAAACCATTTGCGGCATAGTAGTAGTTACTTCTTTCAGAAACGAGGAGATTCGATGACGGTTGTGACAGTGTGTCTCTGTTCGATAGTCGGGCAGCCTGGTGGGAGATTTTCCGGGTTGTCTTCCATACGAAACGCAAATGCTGGGGCAGTTATCCCTAAAAGACCTCCAGGAAGACACTGTCCTTTCCCTTCACCCGTCGGTGGGCTGTTCGTGGTGTGCACAAGGCCCACCGTTGTTCCACCCTCATCCTTCTAACTTGTAGGGGGCTACATAGGTCTAGGTACGTGGATGAAGTGTGCAGAAAAGAAAAGTAGTTAAAAATAGCAAAAGGAGTTCCTTATACAAGGCAGTAATTATTTTCATTTTTGTCATGCATTTATGTAAAAGTAAAAACTATTAAACCTCTACGCTTGAAATGAAAGTCTAATTTATTATCGATAATTGGGGCCTGAATGGCCGAGTGTTTGGCGCTCGGCGCCACAGGTTTCGGGTTCGAGTCCCGGCGGTGCCATGGATGTTTGTAGTGGTTCGGAATCCACTTGAAGCCGTAGGTCCCGGTCTCCTATGACTGTAAGAGCGTTATGGAGCAGAAGTCAGACTTCTACCTACGGGCGCTCCATCAGGACAGAAGCTGCACCCCTCTTCCCTCCTTCCATGAGAAATACAACAGCAACAACATCATCGATAACTATTTTTTCAAAAAATGTTGATAAAAAATCAAACGTTTAAAGTGTTTTCCTCAAATACTTCATGTATAAAGGATTTTAATAACTTTAAAAAGTATCCACTTACAACAGGACCTCACGGTTTGCTCGAAAAAAAGCCGTATGATTTCTCTCAAAATAAACTCTGGGAAAGTGGTTTGGTTTGTTGCTCTGCAGTCATTTTGTGCCACGAGAGCTAAACAGACCGGGACTTACAGTTTAAAGTGGATTCCGAACCACTCAAAAAGATCCATTCCACCACCAGGATTCGAACCTGAAGCCCGTGATACCCAAAGGCCAGAGCACTGGCCACTTGGCCACCAGGCCCCACAGAACTGGGTAGAGAAGAAAAGAGGGAGTGGCGAGCGAAAATTTCAACGAATAGCTAATTAGGTCGTTTATTTTAATTAACTTTTTTGTAAATATGCAAATAGACATGGTGTGTATTAAAGTGAATGGAAAACTAACAGCCAGTATTTTTTTAATTCTCTTAGACACTAACATTATCGTCCTTTATAAATGGAGAATTCAATCAGGAGGAGGTTGTTTGACTTGGACTTTCTGTTTGTTTTGAAGTAACTATCCTGAATGATAAAGAAAGTTGGAAAAGCCACCCTGGCATATAATTGATGCTCCGAAAGTTGAAAGCCGTCCTGGTTATATAGTTCTCATTACAATTCGAAAGCTGTCCTGGGAAGTATTCCGGATCAACAGTCTCTCTGTATTATTGATAGTGTTTCAAATCAAGATCTGTCTTTGTATAAAGTTTTTGATTGTTTTTAAAGATCGCTACGACGTCTGTTTTTATACATATATTCAGCTAAAGATGGTGTAGCTCTTATTGATCTGGGCATTTGCATCACATTTCTTTTATCCACCAAAAAGAGTTCTAGATACTTTACAAGTTAAAATGACAGATAAGCGATTTCAAACTTTTTGAACCAATCCTAACTTTCATTTCCATATTCTCCTAGAAATAAAATTTAATTTCAATTAGCATTGTTGTGATTTTTGATAAAATTGAAAACAGTTGTTTGTAGAAGCAATTTTTTTATTGTATTTCAATTCAAAGTGTTCTCTAGAAAGAAATGTAAATTACTTTCTATGCTTTTATTGTTGCTTGAGACAATATAAGTTTTTCGTTAGTTACTGCTTGTTTGTTATAAGAGCAAACGTGAAAAATCCTAATCAGGAAGTCAGACTTCGATCAGGACGCTATATGTAAGTTGTCACATTCTTCACAAAAATCTCCCTCGTTTCTGGCTTTTGGTACCACAGGTTTCATGTTCGAATCCAGGCCGTGGAATCCACGTTAAAATGTAGGTCCCTATCTATTTAGCTTAAAGTGTCATCAAAATGACCGTAGAGGGACAAACCAAACCAAATAAAACCCTCGTTCTGGCATTAAGGAAAACGGAAGACACCATTGTTAAACCCCTGAGAAACCCTATCCATTAGTCATTCGGCCATTTCATATGCTAGACGGTCTGTTGGAAACCATTACGTTCAGCAAATGAATCACTTTAACATAAATTACTTTGGGAAAATAAAACTTTTCTCATCTATTTTGTTTTAAATAAAATTACAGCACTTACATTTCATTTCCGCCTTATTAACCCAGAAAATTTCAGATTCCTGAAATGCTTCTCACTGCTGAAAAATGACAACAGCCACCCAGTATGGGCGCCGTAAAATTTCCGCCCACGGAACTTAAACAAATTATCGCCTTTCTACTTCGTGTAATTTAAATCCCGCAAAATATTTCCTGACCAGCTCTGAAAAATAACTTCCTGTCTCCCGAAACCTGCTCAAGAAATAAGTTTCACAGTGAAAATTAATTCGTTACAGACCATCGTCTGGGCAACCTTTCCCGCTGTTATCGGAGGAGTGGGCAAAACAAGTCATATGTTACCGCGTTGGAAGCAATGTGTACTAATAACTGAAATTGCGTCATGAACTGTGATGAAAGTCACTTAATAAAACTTAGGCGCTTGACTAAATTCATTTTATGGCTTATTTAGTGGGTCAAAAAATCTGGAATATAATTTAGTCGCTTGACCAGGTGTTTTTTATGGCAAAATCTGAAACATAATTTGGTTATTTGACCAAATATATTTTAACGTTGTGTTATTTGGATTATAAAATCTGATACAAAAAATTGACCAGATGTATTTTTAAGGTCGAGTTAGTGGGTGGATCAAAAAAATCGGAGATATAATGTGATTACTTGACAAAATATATTCCAGGTTTGTGTTAATTAGTCGTTTATGAAATTGGAAGCATAATTGAATGATTTGACGAATGTATTTTTATAGATGGGCATCTAAAACATAATTTGGATACTAGACCAAATATATTTTAAGGTCGTTTTATTTAGTTGGTTATGATATCTGAAGCCTAATTTAATCACTTGACTATATAAAGTTTATGGATAGGTAGGTTCACAAAATCTGAAACTTTATTTGGTTACTTGACAGATGCATTTTTTTATGGTCGGGTAATTTAATCTGTTATAAATTCTGAAATATAATTTAGTCACTTGACGAAGAGTATTTAATGGATAGGTTATTTAATGTGTCAGAAAATCTGAAACATAATTTGTTTACTTGACCAAACATATTTTAAAATTGTGTTATTGAGTCGGCTATGAAATGTGAATCATAAATGAATCACTTAACGAATGCATTTTATGGATAGGTTATTTTGTGGGTCACAAAGTCTGAAACATAATTTTTTTTTACTTGACCAGGTTGAGTTATTGGGTCGGTTATGATATCTGAAACATATTTTAGTCACTTGTCCAATTGTATTTTAGGGTTAAGGTTGGTCACAAACTCTGAAACTTAATTTGGTTACTTGACCAGATGTATTTTAAAATTGGTTATTGGGTCGGTTATAAAATCTGAAACATATTTCAGTCATTTTCCAAAATGTACTTTATGGATAGGTTATTTAATGGGTCTTAAAATCTGAAACTTAATTTGATTACTTGACTAAATAAATTTTATTGTTGAACTATTTGGTCGGTTATAAAATCTGAACATGATTTAATTACCTGAACAAATGTATTTTATGGATAAGTTTGGGTGACAAAATCTGAAACTTAATTTGGTTACTTGAACAAATGTACTTATGGTTGGTTTATTTTGGTCTGTTACAAAATTTGAAACATAATTTGATTACTTGACCAAATGTATTTTAAGATTTGGCTGTTTGGTGGGTCACAAACTCTGAAACATTATTTGGCGAAATGACCAAATATTTTATTTGTTTGGTTAAATTATATATTATTATTTGTTTGGTTACTTTGTTGATTATAAAATCTGAAACATATTTTAGTTATTTGACCAAAATGTATTTTACGAATAGGTTGTTTAGCGGCCACAAACTCTGCAACGTAATTTAGTCATTTGACTACTTTAAATGAATTATGTATTTTGACGTCTCATTTAAATGAATGCATATATTCCACATTAACCAGCCAGGCAATAGGGGAAAATACGAATCACCCAATTTCATTATGCCTTTTCATCATTCTTGCTGTTTATAATGAATTCAATTTTACTTGTAAATCAAGATGGAGCAATATGTTTTATCACAACCGCCATAAACTGTGATTTTTCAGTAAATATTTAATTAATAGTTTAATTTATGCATTTATTTCGGATATTTCAAGTTCATTGTAGTAGCAATAAAATGATTTGCATACTATTTTGCCGAATGAATATTTGCATAACAATATCCATCAATTGACTCATGTACAGAAGTATTCTGTTATAACACACGAAAAGTATTTAACATAAAGTATTTAATGTTAAGTTCCGTTACAATACACGAAAAGTTTTTTAACATGCACATTTAAATTAAAATAAATAGCGAAATTTCTCAAGAAGGAGTTTGAATAAAGATACATAAATAATTCTTGGAGAAATGGCTAAATTAATTGTGTGTCTGAACAATTCAGTAAATTAAATCTTTTATGTCATAAATATATGAAATGATCAAATTATTCAATTTCTTTTAATAAGCAAGTGCTTTTTGGATTTAGAGGAAAGAATTTGAGTACAATATTAATTTTTTTTAAAGTTCTTTTCTTTTGTCCTGGTCTTTTTGTAAAGAAATGATAAAAGAATGAAATAAGAATATCCTGGAGTAATGCTATCACAATAACGAGAATCGAAATTCTCCTTCTTTTACTCTCTTCACCTAATGTGAGAAGAATGCCATTAGAAAATGTACCCGAACACCATTTTCGAAAATTTCTTCTTTTTTTTTCTTCTCTTGCTTCCGAGTCGTTCCTCAGTGCGTGCTTTTTGATTGGATTTTCATTTCTTCCCTGCTTTTTAGAATCCATTTAGTTATTCCTGAAAGCAAAATGACGAAATTTCATTTTTGCTTAGAACCGTACAATTACGGTAAATAGATAAGAGGAAAAATATTTCATTTCGCATACCTTGCATTAAATCGAAGTTTTTATGAGTTGCCTTTAGCGTCGAAAAAAATGAAATGAGGGGAAAAAATCTCGCTATTGTATATTTGATACATAAAATAAAATAGATTTTTTTTTATGCTTTTACTGGTCTTAAAAACATTTGATACAACTATTGTAGGAATGTTAATAGGTGGCGACATTGAAGTTAGATGATATGATGAGTAACAATGATGTGAGATGACATGATGAATAACATTTATATTAGATGATATGATGAGTAACATTAATGTGAGATGAGTGACATTGATGTTAGATGATATGATGAGTAATATTGATGTTAGATAACATGATGAGTAATATTGATGTTTCATGATATGATGAATAACATTTATGTTTCATGATATGATGAGTAACATTGATGTTAGATGATATGACAAATAATATTGATGTTAGATGATATGACGAGTAATATTGATGTTAGATGATGATTAACATTGAGGTTAGAAACTAAAATAGGCTGCAAAAGTTTGACATTTAAGCTATTAAAAAAATACGAGAGCTATGCACAAATTTCTTTTAATAGTAAAAGGAACATAATCAGATTTTTTTCACTATATGAATATTTTTCATAGAATTCTATAATAAATTCATAAAAGAAAACACAATAATATTTCAATAACTTTGCTTGCAATTGATTAAATTAGTCAATTCATCAAATAACAAATCTTTGATATTTCAACCATACTTTCTCAAAAAATGTAATAAATATTTTTTTTTTACATTTATTCATTTTTTTCTCCGTTATATTTACATTAAATTGATCATGATCAGCATCAATACATTAAAATGGTCAAAATTAAAATTGATCATGTTATAGAATTTTTAAAATTCATTCTCAAGTTATGACGTTATCAATTATTTATGTAATATATTACAAGTTAACTATGCCTTTTGCGGAAAGAAACGACACTTTAATTCAGCATTTTGATTATACTTAAAAAATAGATTTAATAGTACTATTGGCCGACATGTTATTTATATGGGATCAATCAATAAAAGGTAGGCTCAAAAGAACTTTTAAATTGCCAGTCATTCTTATATTACATGTTAAACATGGTAATGTCTTCTTTAAATTCAAACAGGTTCGTATATATATATATATATATATATATATACGAACCTGTTTGAACCTGAATTTCAGTGAGTTTCAAAATATTAAAGCAGTTTTAAAAGGTAGATTCTATTTGATAATGGTGTATAGATATTTCTCAGTTGCTTCTTTTGTGTGATTATCAATGCCTGACATTTACACAGGCTTTGACAATTGTTATCCAGTCTCTTATTTAGGGCATCAGTGTCAGCAACTCACTCTGCCAGAATACTCTAATCTGATCTCCCTATTCATACCTGGTCCCTCTATCTACTGAGAATGCATCAAGTCTTTCACATTGCAGGGAATGAATAAAACTGTATTCCAAAGATTTTAAATCTAGTTTTGATTGCTAACATATGCCATATAAGACTACATTGAATTAAATCACGCCGTTAGACTTCAGCTGCTTTATATCCCGTAATCCTTAAAAATGTATTCCCCAACCTTTTACTTCCACTCTCTTCTTGGGAAACGTCTTCTTCGAAGAGCGTTCTCCTCCGCCGAGGGGATCAGCTCTCCTTTCGAGAAGTTGTTTCGTTCGGAGCCATCGCATTCTTTCTCCTCCACTCGAAGAGAAAGATCTTTGTTTGGTACATGGAGACAATGGGTCGCATGCTTCCGTGATAGCATGCGATCCCAGGAGATTAGGGCCGCTTAAAACAAGTGCAACCGAGGACAGGAATTGATTTTCGGAGGATTTCATGTGGATCAGTGAATTGTATTAGGGAAAACGGGTATAAGACTTTAATAAATGAATATTTTTGTGGAGGAGAGGGAATTCCATATAAACGTCTACATTTTATTTCAGTATAAAAGAAATATTTTTTCAGAAGTATAAATTTGTTTCTCTATACTATCGGAATACGTTCGTAAATTGTTTATTGGAACACTAGACTAAATAGGGGTTTTAAAATCCTAAGGATACATCTTCCTTAATGAAGCATCTTCAAGATAGTCATTTTGATAAATTATCTTTTTTTTTTTTTCTCTCGTTGGTTTTCTGGTATCTCTAGTTTATTTTATTAATCAAGATTTCCACATTTCCTTTTTTTTCCATATAGTATAGGAGAAAACCCTGAACATCCCAAACGATGTCATGCCTAATCGTTTTTTTTAAGCAGTATCTACTACAATGGCGCCAGCGGATTGCACCCGGAACCCTAATGCTCACCAGAGGCGCTCTTTGCTCTTGAGCTGCGAGTCGGGCAGGATTATTAATGAAGAAACTATTTATAGTTTATTCCTGTTTTATTTCTATTAATGTAGAGGGAAAAGTGACTTTAGACAGGAAAGGATGGTACTTCGGCAGACTTGAATGCGCTACTGCACATGTGTAGAATTTCCAGGCTGAAGAATGAATATTGAGGATTAAGTAAGGAATTGCAGTGAGTTTCAAAATACTAGTATTATAGCAGTTTTAAATTAAGTTTTTAGCCATTTGATAGTAGAGTATGGATATTTCTCAGTTGTTTCGTTGTGTGATTATCAATGCATGACGTTTACGCAACATGCTTTGGCAATTGTTATCCAGTCTCTTATTTAGGACACCAGTGTCAGCAACTCACTCTGCCAGAGTACTCTAATCTGATCTCCATATTCATACCAGGTCCCTCTACCTGAGAATACATCAAGTCTTTCTCATTGCAGGGAATGAATAAAACTGTATTCCAAAGACTGCAATAAATGCAACTAAATGCAATTCTGATTACTGGCATATACCATATAAGAGTGCATTGAATTAAATCACGCCGTTAGACTTCCACCGCTTTATATCCCATAATCCTTAAAAAACGTATTCCCCAACCATTCACTTCCTCTCTCTTCTTGGAAAACGCCTTCTTCGAGGAGCCGAGGGATCAGCTCTCTCCTCTCGAAAGTTGTTTCGTTCGGAGCCATCGCATTCTTTCTCTCCTCCACTCGAAAAGAAAGATCTCCAGGTTCTCTGTTTGGTACACGGAGACAATGGGATGCACGCTTCCGTGATAACATGCCGTCCCTGGAGATTAGGGCCGCTTAAAACAAGTGCAACCGAGGACAGGAATTGATTTTCGGAGAATTTTATAGGGATCGGTGAATTGTATTAAGGAAAACGGATGTAAGACTTTAATAAATGAATATTTTTGGGGGATGGGGAATTCAATGTAACTGTATATATTTTATTTTAGTATAAAAGAAGGTCTTTTTACGAAGCATAAATATGTTTCTCTGTGCTATCGGAATATAGTCGTAAATTCTTTATTAGAACAGTAGCCTAAATAAGTGTTTTAAAATCTTAAGGGTACATCTTCCTTAATAAAGCATCTTCGAGATACTCATATTTATAAATTATCTTTTTTTTTCTCTCATTGATTTTCTGGTGTTTGTAATTTATTATTTTTTTAATTCGGATTTCTGCATTTTTTTTTTCAATATGATATCTTAAGACTTTTGTAAAAATTGAAGACATTTTTTTTGTGAAATAGTAGATAAATATTTTATCTGATGTGTTACTTTTTTCTTTTACTTCTTAGTATTTTGCATATATTTTAAACCGAGGGGGATATCAAGGTACCAGTTAAATTTTTACTTTGTTTCTAATTAGCGAATAAAATGTTTATCCGTGTAGTCTGTGTTTTTAAACTATTCTATTAACTTTTCTTTTGTTAATGTTTCCAACGCAATTTTTAATTAAATCGCAAACAAATCAAATTTATTCTGTATTTCGTAGATATGATAACTGAAAATGAATAAGAATGACTGTTTACAAAATAAAACCCATAAGACAATTTTTAAGCAGCAAAATAAAAACAAATGATTTTCTTAATTTTATGCAAATCAGTATTTGTACTTAACAGTAATTTAATAATATCTATACTTAACAATATCAGATATATTTCTGAAAACAGGGATTTTATCACGTCAAAATCTCAAAATGTATTCCTTTTTTTTTTAAATAGACTTTAAAAGCAATTTTTTAGTTCTTACTTTAACATTTAAATGTTTATTTCTAAACTAAACGGCACATTTGCTCCTCTGGTAATTTTAATATGAAAGCCTTTGATAATAAGCTACGATTTATTATTGGTTAACTTTAATAATCCACTAAATCTTGACAGGAGAAACTTGAAACAAAACTCAAAGTAAATGTTGATATTTCTCAGTATCTGTAGAAATATTTACTATCCTATAAAGTATCTTACAAAGATACCATAAACATCCCATAAATATATGGTAGAAAAATACTTATTGCCACAAAAGCATCGCATAAACATATCATAAGCATTCCACAAAGTTTTGTCTGAAATTTACAACCATATAAGCATCCCATAGAGATAGTATGGTATGAAGTACTTCAAGTTTTAAATAGATAACTTCGAAGACCGTGGAGGAAACGCGTTTGATTAAAGAACTACTGCTACTACTACTATAATTATACTACACATGAGGCCATTTATTTTCATCAAAAAGGGAACATCTATAAATTGCAAAGTTATAATATGTGCATATTTAGATATTATATATGAGAAAATGCACATTTCTATATAGTTTTTATTTATTAATGCAGAGTATAGGAATGAGCCCATTATTACCATAAAAATAATTTACGTGGTTTTGTGTTTTTCTGTAGAACACATTTGCTTGAGTAGACTTAATTTCAGATAAGAATAAGATTTTTAAAATTTACTTTGATAATTAACCATGCTTTAAGAATTGCAATCTTCAACTGTTTTTTCAATTACCCACGATTTATTCATAGAGAAAATATATTTTCTACAGGAGCACGAGTATCAGGCAAAAAAATATATTTCTTAAATTATATTCAATAATTATGCAATTGAGTTACTTTCTGTGGTGCAATATAGTAATAACTGAATATTCATGGGGGACCTGATGGCCGAGTGACTAGCTCTCTGGTGCTCGGTGTCTCGGGTCCAAGTCCCGGCTGTGCCATGGTTGTTAGTAGTTGTTTGGAATCCACTTTAAAGCTGCAGATCCCGGTCTAATATGACTGCAGATTGGGAGTAGGCTGACAACCTTACCCTGTCAAAAACATTTCCTTTCTCGAAATCTGTTAGTAGGCAGACACGTCCTTGGCCCATCATGTGCTTCAATGAGCTCTTGAGCTATTGGCGAAGGAGAATATTCATAAATTACTTTTGTAGCTTGCTTACAATTATTAAATCCCTTTTCAAGCAAACCATCTACTTTAAATTTCCCCCTTGTGGGTATCTTGTTTCATCCGTGTAGGTGTTGAAATATTTCTAGTACTTTAGGTTTGATTTGGTTTTGGTTTTGTCGCTCTACGGTCATTTTCTGCGTACGAGGGCTAAACAGACCGGAACCTATAGTTTAAAGTGGATTCCGAACCACTACAAAGATCCATGGCACCGCCGGGACTGGAACCCGAAACCTGTGATACCGAGCGCCAGAGCGCTAGCCACTCTACCATTCAGGCCCCATCTAATACTTCAGAAAACAAAGTCTACTTACATACATAAAAAACTATATATATGGTCACATTAATAATACCATATCACATCTCCGTTTGTAAAGCTTAAATATCCGTTTGCAGTTTTGGAAATGATGAGTTTGATATTTTACCATATACTTAACTTCCAAACTTAACCTCCACCAAGTCTGGTATATAAGGAATTGGCACCTCCCTCAATCAGCCCTACAGAAGGACATTCTGATTTAGAAATATATCATACTCATCCCTGATAGGTTTTTTGTATGGCATCGCTTATTGAGTTTCGAACCCAGTACCCTTGATTCAGAATCTTAACGCGTTATCTATCAGGTTGCTCCAAACCTAGACTGACGAACAAAGCTGCAAAATCTTATTATTATATTGCAAAACTCGGCGTGTGACCCGAATCGGAAGTACTCCCGTTTGTGTCATGAATGAGTAATGATAATAAATCTATAAATTGGTTCCATTGTGTTCGAGGCGAGAATTAGAACTTCTCAATCTCTTCCAAATGTTCCTCTGAAGAAATGATTCCTCCAAAAGTTCAACCTCGTTTGGCCCATGATGAATGTGGTTCTGATTCAGTGGGACATGGTATACTCATCATTAATTATGCTGTGGAAATAGTACTAAGTAATCATAATACATCATTTAAAAAATTTTTGTTTGAAAATAAAAACTCTTACTACAAAAGAAAAATTAAGAATTCTTCAAAAATTATGTTTTTATTAATTAGTAAAAAGGAGTTCGTGTTTATTTTCCTCTTTTTAAATTCATCCTTCTAATCATTTGCAAAAGAAAGAAAAATGGAATGGAATATTAACGTATGGAAATAACAAATCATTATTTTTTTTTTTAACATTGTGAGAAGACATTCCATTAATGAAAGCAGCCGAAAATCAATTTTGAATCAGCATCTTTTTTATTTGATTCTATTTCCGTTCTTCTCTCTCCATGCTCGAACTTTTTACCTTTGATTTTTTTTGGTGCATATTCTTTAGTTATTTTTTATGAAGTTTTTATAACTCATACAGCAATTCAAACAGTAAACCGATGGAACTTTTATCTTCGTGCCCAGAATGTAATTAAGTCAAGCGGTGGAGAAAAATGAAATAAAAAACTATTTTGTTCCAGTTCGTGAGTAAGATGTACGTTTTTTATGACTTTTAATAATGCAGGTGATTAAAATAGGACCGAGACAAATGTATATAAAACAACTTTGTTTTTTGAAAATGAATATTTATAAAATATAGTTACAATGAATATTTATGCAATGGAAAAATAAATGCACTTGCACAAATAAGAAAAAGGACGATGAATTTCCACAGAATTCTTCTTTCTTTTTAGAAAGTAATCGATAAAATTATTTTTAATGTATTTAAGCTCATTCATTAATAGGGAGTTTTTGCATACCGTATTTTGGACGTCCGTTAGCTTTTTCTCCCTAACGCGCATACTCATAGGAAACATTATTACAGATACGCATGCGCAATTTCCTATGAGCATGCGCGCTGGGAGACAAAGCTAACGGACGTCCAAAATACGGTATGCAAAAACTCTCTAATATCTTACAGGATCATTAATACAGATAATATATATAACCATCGTAGCATGGTAAATTTGTTTTGTAACAAAACTAATAAATAGTACAAAAATCTATATTAAGTTTCTCAAGTTGAAGAGCAAAAAGATAACAAAATATTTTTTAGACAAAAGGGCAATATATTTATTGAAAAAAATAATTTCTCAAAATTTTTAAACATTAATACTGCAGAATGCTGTCGGCATTGAGCTTCTTAAGACAATTTTCTTCTGTACTTTTAGGCGGCATAATAGCCAATTGGCTAGCTATCTGGTCTTTGGTATCACAGGCTTCAGATTCGACTCCTGGCGATGGCATGGATGTTTGTGAGAGGTTCGGAATACACGTTAAACTGAAGGTCCCTGTCTAATTAGAACAAAGTATGCAAAAAGAAAGAGGACCGTAGAGCGACAATCCAAATCTGTACTTTCTGGTTTCAAAAGAGATCAAGATAAATGTCTAACCGCATTTATTTCTTCGACCAGGCTTTGTTTAAATCTAAAAAGAAAAAAAATCTTTAAATATCCCTTTTAAATGTTTAATAATATTATATGGTCATATATTTCATAGACTCCATTTGCAAACTAAAAATGATAGCAAATGGTGAAATCTAAAGAAAAAATTTCAGAGAACATAGATAGATATAGAGTCACATAGTAAAATACAGCTGAAAATAGATAGATGAAGTGAGCAATACAGAGCAATAAATCGGTAGAGGGGTTTCCTCACTAAAAGGCATTGACTGTTTACATTGTTTCACCAAAACTAAGTTGGCTGATATTCATGTGGTGTATCACATGACTAATGTGACCATTAATTTGAAAGGTCATGGTTAATAAGAACTCTCACACTGGGAGAAAGCTGCTTGATGGCCAATTGGCTAGCCCCTCTGCTTCAGGTTCGTATCCTGACGGTGGCATGGGTGTTTGTGAGTGGTTCGGAATCCAGGTTGAACTGTATGTCCCGGTCTAATTGGCCCAAACAGAGCACAAAAATGACCGTAGAGCGATAAACCAAACCCATACTGGAAGGGAGTGGGATGAACCGGATATTGGAACTCCCATTTATGGACAGCTGTATATATGTATACAATCTTTCCTATAATTCATCGCTGCCTTAACATTTTGCTTATGAAATCTTTTTCCCAGGTTCTTCAATATATTAACGATAGAACATTTAATGATTTATTTATGATTTCCTTCCCTGACTACAGACGCTTCACAACTTTCACAGCTCTTGGACGTATGCTTTTCTCCCCCTCCAGTCACCTTCAGAGCCTAAATACTAACTCTTAAAAGACAAAATTAAAAATGAATTGTATGTGGATGGTATTAATGCAAATTCAATCTGTAAAAAAAATCTGTGTAAAATTGTAAAAGCATGACTTTAATCCCCATACCAACCTGCTGCTACAGCAATATATAAGTTTCTATGCGGCTTGTTATGTTTTTCATGTCATTGGTTGACATTGTTGGATACGGTCATCTAGAAAGAAAAAATAATATAGATTATTACAATATCTTCAGGATATTATATCTTTTATTTGTCGTTTTATTTGTAAAATTTATTTCTTCTTTTTACACGTAATTGAAATCTATATACTAATACTTAAGATGTGTATATTACGTATATCACAAAATTATAGTGCACCTTCTTTGATGAAATTTCGTATCTTTAAAACATTTAAAGAATTGCTTCTTTAAAAGAAAAAAATGCTTTCTATTGTAACTTCAAAATGAAAGAAATCGTTCCTAATATAAATGAATCAGACAAAAATTTAAATAGTTTCAATTAAAAAAATTTTAATTGCCTACAATTAAGCGTAAGCAAAAGTTTTGACTCAAAATGTCACCTTCGTCAACCCTTGTCCAAAACGGTTTCCATGGCAACAATGAGTAAAGCGAACGCTGCACCGATTAGCTGTCAAACAATCATGTTCTGAATTGTCTGTCTCTTTAGAAGTTGCTGCTAATTGGTTTAATTGATTTTTGGGATTCAAGAAAAATTCATAATAGTTTGATTATTCAAAACTTTCTTTTTAAAATTAATGAAAGTCATGAAATTAATTATTTCTTAGCGAATTTCTCAACTGCACATATATTTGTATTTTAATCACCGGAATATCTTAATAATTCAGATTCCACAAATCTTCGTGTATAAGTACTGCACTTTTTTGATTTCTTTTTCACTTTTTTTTTCATTAAAGTAAATTTTGTATATATATATATATATATATAGGGTGATTATAATTAAAGTCTCACTTTCAAAATACTGTAAAAAAGAAACACTCTTCACAATGAATTCAACTTTGAACTGAAGATACTTGAAGAAGGGGGAAACGGTACTGCATCAAAAAACAGTTCCAAAGTTTATTAATAGATGGTGTTGTTAGCGGCATAAAGAAAGTGAATTCGGCTGCCAGGGATATTTTTGAATCGAAATGACAACGTATTTGGCATGAGTTGCACACTAAACTAACTGCAGTATTCAATGTGCTTCATTGTTTCGTTTTTTAAGGAAAAAATGATTTCCAAGTCATTCAACAGTTGTGCCACTGTGAGTGGAAAGCCCATCCACCACTGCAAGGTCATACCAAATTGGATGGAAAAAATCGGTGGAACTTTGTTTGATGCCATACCGTTTCCCTTCTTCAAGTATCTTCAGTTCAAATTTGAACTCTTTGTGACGAATGGTTCTTCTTTACAGCATTTTGTAAGTGGGACTTGTAAACATCCGGTTTAACAGCGAAACGAAGGAACCAATGATTTGTTTCGTATGATAATCAGATAAACACAACGTATTTCATGCATAAACACATGCATACATTATACCTCATTAACAAATTTTTTTCAAAGCAGGTGCAAAACTGCTTTGAAAAAATGCATAATAGTTAATGGGGAATGCTTTTTATTTACTTTTGCTTTTCTTAATGTATAGTCTGAAAGTTGAATTAATAATAATTAAAGTTCTTTGTTGCAATTAAAATCTTTCCTAAATGGCACTTCCTCCCATACAACGTTGGCCGCCTGATGGCCAATTGGCCAGCGCTCTGGCCTTTGCTACCACAGCCTCGAGGTTTTAATCCTGGCGGTGGCATGGATATTTGTGAGGGGTTCGGAATCCATCGTTAAATTGGGGGTCCCGGTCTAATTAGCTTAAAAGTGTGCAAAAAATGACCGTAGAGGACAAACCAAACCTCTATAAAGTTGCCCTTTTGAATCCGTCCAATTTGTCTATTTATCACGTTATCTATGATCTGATTATATATATATACTGCCCCAACTGCTGCTGCAACTGTTTCTTTGATAGATTAGGCGGAATTGGAGTGGTCTCTTCAAAGGTCTAGGAACTCATAGTAGTGCCATCTGGAAAATCTGTACGTCTAATCCTTACATAATATATGAGCCCGATCTTAATGGCATGGTCTACAACATTAACTATTTGATGTTTTTCTTTTAAAAATTCCGTTGCATACGTATGTAGGATGAAGATGTATTTCACGAGAAACGGCATGACCAACAAGATGACCGTAGAGCGACAAACCAAACCACAAAATTACTCATGGATGGAGGGAAAAGGGCATATTCTATTGTGATGCAGCACCCGTAGATATAAGTCGGCTGGGCTCCGAGTCTCTGAAGAAGAGGGACAGTGCCTTCCGAGAGAGGACTTTTCAGGGGGAACTACCAAGAATTTGCGTATCGTATGGGAGAAAACCTGGAAAACTCTCCCCAGGTAATCCGACTCACAAAGCTAGATGCTCAGCATTCCAAACGCCATAGTCTCCTCGTTTTTTTAACCAGTGTCTACCACAAGGCCGCCAGCGAAATGAACCTCAGTCCTAATGCTCACTAGCGGTGCACATTACTATTGAGCCACGAGACGGGCTCTGGCTCCTAATCAACATTAGGAGTGAATCAATTCATATCATTCTTGAAATTTATTTTTCCTTGTAGGAAATTAAGCGGAGAATGAAAGATTTTTTTTTTTCAATTATTAAATAAATTAAGAGGAAAATGCATTTTTTTTTCAGTGCGATTACGTCAAAGTGATTACATCTATGCATTTAAAGCAAATTAATAGTTTGCGAATCAAAAATTCAGTTTTTTGTGTATTATAGCCGATGCTTATCTGACATTCAAGGCGGTTAAATGACTTTATTAATTATTCAAGGGAACAGCAATCTTCTAGTTCTAACCTCATTAAAATTCAACATAAACGTTTGCTTAAAAAGAACATTGTCTTTTTAATAAATATTTATGCGACACTTGTTCATTTATGAAAATAATGATTGCTTTTTAAATCTGATTACAACGCAATTAAGATCGAAGATTATAAATGCATATCAAAATACCTACAAGAACAAAATTATTTAATATTTATTTAAATTGTTTTTGTCTATCAGTTATTATGAAAAGGAAATTTCGTAAATAAAAATACTTATTTAATGTTAAATATAATTAATTTAATGTTTTCCTTAGAAATTTATATTTGTTGTGTTTAGTAGTGTTTAGTTGTGTAATTTTATAAACGCAGCTCAATTTTTTAATTCCAACATTTAAATTCAGATCAAAAATGGTGCGTTTTGTTTTACAATAAAAGATTCTGTTATATTTATTACCTTACTACTCTTCATTGGCGCAACAGCCCCATGGTGGCCCAAGGCCTTCAGTCTACTGGTAGATTTCGAGACTGGAGAAGATATCGTTTTACAGGATCTGGTTTCGGCCCTAGGCCGAACATTCTACCTCATACTACTAAACATCCATGGCTCCGCCGGATCCGAACCCGAATCCTGCGGCCCCCTGCGTCAGAGCGCTAGTTACTCGGCCAACAGGCTCCTTCATTAGTAATCAATAAGTATAAATTTGAAAAATAAAGGTCTGAATGGCCGAATATCTAACGCTCTGCTCGGTGCCACAGATTTCGGTTTTGAGTTCCGGTGGGGCCATGGATGTTTGAGTGGTTTGGAATTCACTTTAAGTCCAGATCTCATATGACCGTAGAGCGTAGCTCAGAGTCCAGCCAGGCTTCTCCCCCGTCGTCATTCCCAAACTGTATGAGCAGGCAACTCAACTTGAGTGATGTGATGTAGTAGTGGCAGTAGTAGTAGGAGGAGGAGGAGGAGTATCTTCGAATTGGAAAACTGACAAAAATAGTAACTATAATTATTTTTCAATTCCTTCTGTTAGCTCCCACTCACCCTATATATATCTTGTTCACATTTTCAATCGTTCATAAAATACTTTTGATTCATCCACTCAAGTTCAAGTACATTTTTTTAACTCGTAGTGGATGACACTGGATGTGAATACAGTTTTCTCAAACATTAATTCATTCATTAACTTGAATTTATTAATTTTAGTCTTTTTAGAATTAAGTTGAATGTATCTACCAATAGACGGCGCCAGATAAACTTAAAACAATGAATGAAAATTATTCATAAAGGACTTTTTGCAATAGAGTGAGAAAAAAAGTAGGAATTGACTTTAAAAAAATTATATTACTTGTTATATCTGGAGACATATTTCTGTGGAATGTCACGGGGAGCACCTGGAAATATTTTAGAGTGCACCCTTTAAGAACTATGGCTTTAAGCGATTTAATAACTTGATCAAAAATAAATGTTTTTCATATTTTTCACCTTTGCTCTCCTCCATAAGATAAAATAGTCTTTTATACACATTTGACAAATCTCTTCATATTTTCTTTCCTGAACTAATTAATACTACCATTAACTTTGGTATTTTAAACAACTCTATTTTTAATTAGGCAAAGTATAATTTTTTTTTATTAAAAATTAACATATTCATAAATATTAAACCAGTGCTATTAGTTAAAATTAAGCTGACATTTCCAGTCAGAATTAACAGTAACGTGACAGGAAAAATAAAACAGAATTCTTTGAAAAACAAAAAGTTCAGAAAAAGAAAACAGAATTTTTGACAACGCACATCTGAAACTTCAACAAGACATGATATAAGACATTCATGCAAAATTTTTCTATTTTTAAAAACAAAATAGAACATCAAATCTGTTTTAATTAAGTAAAAATTTAATAAACCATCTAATATATAATCAATGACCACTAGCTTTCATGTCTATGATACAAAAGTTCAAACACAAAATAGATTTTATTCTGTAATAACTTATTTTACATTATGCCCTAGTATTGCATATCACTCAGCTCTCGATGTCACAAGTTTTGATTTCGTGTCCTGGTAGTTGCATGCATGTTTGTAATCTAATGCGGAATCTAATTTAAACAGTAGGTTTCAGTCAAATATGATCGTATAGAGTTGGGGGTAGGGCTGACAACCTTGCTTCCTGAAAAAGAAAACGTCTCATGTTTTGGAATCTGCCAGTAGACGGACTGCCATGATCCAACATGGACTGTAGTGCCGTGGAGTTAGTTATATACTTAATTATTATCATTTAAATGAGTTTTGCTCAAAAATTTAATGTACTTATTAATTATGGAAAATGGGAAAGGAAAAATAAATCTTATAAAAACCAACTTTGTAATGTATAAAATGTGAATGACTTAGAATGTATGGTTAATGTGGAAAATTGTGGACCATATTGAAAGTAGATCATGAGATAAATTTCTTGAAATATAGTCATTCGTGAATTGATTTACTTTTATTTTTTCAATTCCTTCCATTAGCTCACACTCTCCCTATATATATCTTGCTCAAATTTTCAATCGTTCATAAAATGCTTTTTTATACATGCACTCAAGTTAAAATGCATTTTTTTTTTAACTTTTAGGGATGACACTGGATGTGAATGCAGTTTTTCAAATATTAAATCATTCATTAAACTTAATTAATTCATTTTAGTTTTTTTTTTTTAGATTTAAGTTGCATATATCTACCAATACACGGCGCCAGATAAACTTAAAAATGAATGGAAATTATTTCTAAAGGACTTTCTGCAATATAGTGAAAAAGTAAAATTGACTTAAATTTTTTTATATTACTTGTTTCATGTTAAGTCTTTTAATCCTCATTGTATTTTTAAAAATAATAAGAATTGTTTGATCCTGAAGGCTTATTTTTAAATCTCTTAAGTAAATTGGATGCAGATCCAGGATGCATTATAGATCCCTGATTGCTTAGTGTAATTGGTAAGTATAAACTAGATAGGTGACTTTGTCACTTATTGTTGTTTTCAAATGCAGAATTCTTTGATCTCAGATCTTTTGCAACTCACAGGGTAGGTGAGATTCAGAGTTCTTCAGATTGTAACTATAACTCCATTGTTCCTACAATGGGGTGTAGTACATCCACAATTTGTAAAGGACACTCTCATGAATAAAAGTTCCTCATCCTACTTTCTCGATTTGTTTAAGTCATATTGAAGAACTTCGCAACTCACAGTACCCTGAGATTCATAGTTCTTCAAGTTCCAACTATAACTCCATTATTCTTACAATGGGGGTGTCGCGTACCACAATTTGTAAAAGTTCCTATCCTACTTTCTCCTTTTGCTCAAGTCATATAGAACAACTTCCTGACTTATAAATATATGTGCTTTTAGGGTATTAGTAAGAAACTTTGAGTGGAAAATGTAAATCATAATATAAAAATCTTGATATACAATCATCGTGACTTGAGATCTTATGAAGCATTCAGGTAGATGTGTAACACATCCAGAGTTATACAAGTTCTAGCTTCACACCCCACCCATTACACTTACAGTGCAGCTGTAGCGACCACGATTTATAATGGGCATTCTCAAGGATGAAAGGTCGCTGTTCTATTTTTTCTCCTTTGTTCAAGTCGTATGGAAGAACTTCTTGACTTACGGATATATGTGTCTTTGGTGTATTAGTACTTGGAGTGGTAAAAAAGTACTTTGGAGTGGAAAAAAAATGGAGCTCAAAAGTAAATCATGAGATAAAATTCCTGATATACAATCATGGTGAGCAGAAATCTCTTAAAACTTTCAGGTAGATATTTATCAGATTCCCACTTATTCAAATTCTAACTACATCCCCAGCCATTGTTCTTACAATGGGGGGTAGAATACCACTATTTGTTAAAGTGTAATAGTTACCACAATTTGTAATAAAGACTCCCAAGAATAGAATGTCCTTTTCTTCCGTTTTCTTCTTTTTTGTTCGACTGAAGCTGAAGAACTTACCCACCAACAGATTTGTCAGTCCCCATAGCGGAAAAGGAATCTTTCAGTTCGTCTTTGCTTGGCGAATTTCGTGTCAAACCGTTTTGGTTCCGAATCCAGCACATTGAATACCACACTGTATAGGATAATTGAAACTGTAGTACATAGATTTGAATAATAATTTCAATTTTATGTGAGTTTTCGCTTCATTAATCTGGAAAATGGCTTCTGTCCGTCCATTCTGTTGCCGGTGATTAATGTCCTTTTATCCTAAGTGTCTTTTATACCACAATCCATCTCCCAGGATTTCAGGGCACTGATTTTCTGCATCATTAAATGCGCTTCTACGAGAGAGCGGGTAATCACAGGGGGCCATCAACCGTCTCATCTAGAGCGGCATTGTTTGTGTTTATGACAATTAACCGACTGCTCTATTCCCATCTCTCCGCATAATCAACTGCATGATACGCGTGGCCTTTGTTTTTCATTAGCTACATTGTTATTCACTGATGGAAGGGAATTATTAACTCTCTTTCCAAATTATTAAAACACTGTTGCTTTTATTGACTGGATGATGTTGGGGGAAAATCTACGGTAAAAGGATTGTTTTGGATTTCTCATTTTAGGAAGGTATCAGTCATATAAATAAAAAAGACTTCAATTTTATAAGAATTTTTCAATTTCAAAAAAAAATAAAATGAGAATCAACCTCAACTGACACAATTGTTTTAAAATGTTTTACCTGATGCATTTTAATTTGACTTAAAATTATTATGCGGGGAATTAAATTTTAACTCACTCCCTTAGAGGGATTTTGAAAATCGTCCTGTTTGACACGTTTTCCAATTCTATTCGTTATGGAATATGCATAAATTTGTTCTACTCGTTGGCCAATGGCAACGTATTGAGTCTCGAATCCGATCAGCAGATTGAGTCACAGACAGCTTTTAGTACCGAGGAGACTCGATGGCGATTGTGACAGTGTGTGTAAAATCGTCTCTCGTAAAATAATCTCTAGTCCTTGGTGAGAATTTTCTTTGGGTTTTTCTCCCATACGATACGTAAATCCGGGTCAGTTCCCCAAAATTGTTCACGGAAGACACCCCATTACCCGTTGTGGGAGTGTTCGTGGTATACACGAAGCCCACCACTGTTCCATCCTCACCTTTTCTAATTGTTTGGGGGCTACAAAGCCCTGGGTACGTGGTGGGGGTTCGAAGAAAAGGAAAGAAAAAAAAAAAGTAATATACATAAATTGGCGGCATTAAAATTGGCGCCTTATCTCTAAAAAGCATTTCAACGCAAAGAGATTAATCGCCATGTGATGCCTCAAAGATTTAGCAACCACGTTTTGGAACGAAATTTTTCCATTGATGCCATCTGACGGAATGACTGCATTCTTAAATAGTACAATCGAAATTCTTTCTGACTTTCAGATTTATTATGTCCCTCCACGTGATAGACATACAAACTTTTGGTATGACTTTTCTTTACGAAGTGTTCTCTCTAATTTCATGGTGAATGAATTGTGAATTATAACATGATTACGCCATGATTTGCGCTAAAATAGGACCCTCACATGACAGCCAATGTAATTATATTTATTGAATATGATTAAAATTTGAACAATTTGTAAAGAAAACCAAGCCTAAAAGCATCTTTACATATGAGGCGGGGAAGCACATTAACAGCAACAACAAAAATAAAACCTTTCCTTATTTTATCATTTCTTCTTATTATTTTTTATAAATTTGACGTTTTTAAGTGTGTAGAAAAACAGAGAAAATTATAATTAGGTATGCTCAATAAAATAATGTTTGTTATGTATGCTCAATCTGAAAAATATAAATTTCACTTGGGAAAAATTTTAAAAGTAAATGTGTCAGCTGTCCGTTTTGTCGCGCATAAATAAAAATTAACTAGCCCTGATCATCATTATCGGAAGTAGAAAGAGGATAAAAAGTTCAAAAGAATAAAGAAAAACTGAAATGCTAGTCTACCAAACTTTTCTTATTACAAGCATGGGAACTACAAGCAACATGTCATGGTGTCAGGAAATCGAGTTACACTTTGAACATGTCAGCCATTAAATTGTATAAAAACAGCAGTACAACAAAAAAAAAACATAATCAAAAATAAAAATAAAAAGTATTTATGGTACCAAATAATAATAAGGAAACCTGTAGAATTTTAGAGACATCATTATTTTTAAAAAGAAAGTATCTCTTGACTATTGTCAATGAAAGTGTTTATTTAAAAACCAGTCAGAGATAAATGAGTGGCTAAAGTGCGATGTGAAAGTGCACCCTTTAGAAAATAGTTGGTGTTGAATTAGATTAATTCTTTTTTGTTTTTAATCTGTGTCTTCACTTAGTTTGGATATGGACTTTCCATTATACCGTTGTGGTAGTTAAATTGGCCATATGGCTAGAGTTTGAATGGGTGGCAAAAAGCGCTATGTGAAAATGTTATCTATAGAAAATGGTTGGTGTGAATTATATCACTTCTGGTGTTTTTAAGCGGAGTCTTCAGTTGAATTGGATATGGATTTTCCATTGGACCAGTGTAGCATGGTTTGTTTTGACGCACTACGGATTCCGAACCATTTTGTGCACACTTTAGGCTAGAACGTAGACCAGGACCTACAGTTGAAAATGGGGTTGGTGTTGGATTCCGAACCACTTACAAACATTCATGCCACCGCCAGGATTCGAATCTGAATCATGTGATACCAAACGCCAGAACGCTAGTCAATTGGTTACCAGGCCGCTACCGTTGTAGAAGTTGAACTGGTCATACAAGATAGATTGGGTGGGAGAAGCTAGATAAGTGGCTCTCTGTGGGGTCGCTATGCGAAACTTTTGTCTGAAAAATGGGGTTGGTGTTAAATTATATCACTGCTGGTGTTTTAAGCCACGCCCTCACTTGAATTGGATCTGAACTTTCCGTTGACCCTTGTCAGTATTTGAATTGGTCATACGTTCAGTAATGAATCAATCTTTAAAATCCAATTCTATTTTCTATTCGGATGTTAAAATTTCTTTCTCAAGATTGCCTGTACTGAAAGGTTGCTTTCAAAAAATTATGTTTAAAACCAGTTTTAGAAAGTTTATGTAAGCTATCCCATGACTTTTGTCAATTACCAGCTTTTGAAATATTTATTATTTTATTGAATTAAAATTAGTTATTTTGATGGATACACTAATTTTTAGATGGTTTTTATAGTTTTAAAATTTACTTACTTTTGTCCTGGTATTTTAATTAACAAAGTTACATTATTTTAGGGAAACAATTTTATTCATTTACAGTTTTTTTTTTAATTAGATTCATTTCACAATGATTGATTTTTCGGTATAAAATATCTTTGTTTACTACGTGAAATAGAAAACATGAATTAGAAATAAAAAATAATTAAATCTTTCAAAATAAACCGTTGAAACTGTTTGTTTTTTCCATTCAACTGCATCAAATCTATTTACTATTTTGAAGAACGTGACGAAAATGAATGATCTTTATTTACATTGACATAAATAGAAATATAATTTTTAAAATATAAATCTCAAACATTTCTGTTGAATGAATTGAGAAACAGTTTGCTTTGAATTTAAAATCATTTATTAATTAAAAAGATACAAATGTGAAGGTAAAAAGAAACTTTTCTACATATTACCAAAATAAGACAATTTGAGTAAACACAACCAACATGAGCAAATCTCTTAATTCTCTTGAATATGAAAACTTGTATGAAGCTTTTAAGTGAAACTCCATTGTCTTACTTCGTCGTTCAATATGAACTTTCTTTTTATTCTTAAGAAATGCAGGTTGGAAAAATTCCAGATCCTATTTTTCTGGAAGAACTGGATCTCTTTTCGTTACGAAAATCGAAAAATAAGAATACTTTTGGAATGGGTAAGAAGGAATGAAAAACTATTTTCCGTTCTTTGAGTATTTTACTCTTAATTGAAATTAGCTACGTTTGTAACGTAAGTGTATTATAGTTAAGATTTTGCTCATTTTCATTATTTACCTTACAAAGTAAATATTCATCTCTATGTTTGGTTAACAAAACTTCCAAATAAAGTATCTTTTCCTTCAGTATCTTTTAAAGGCCATGTTATTATTTAAAAGAAGCAACATTTTTTAGACAATTTATTTTATTGTTCGTCTAATTACAAGCGTAATTATTTTCCTCTTCACAAATCTATTTTTGTAATACTGTGACTGTCTCCGACCTCTCAATCATTAGTTGACGAGCAGCCAATACAGTAAAGAAGGACAAAAACAATCACTAAAGACATTGTCAGTAACACAAAAAGGTGGGATAAGAACAGTAGGGTATACTGAGGGGCTCTCCAGTCATGGGCACTCCATGGTCAAAGGGGACAGATATGTGTATTCAGCCACATAGAAATCTGTTACGTGTTCCTCTAAATCACATTCGATTAATTCTAAACTTTTATAGGCATATATTGTATATATATATATATATATACAATATATGCCTATAAAAGTTTAGAATTAAACCAAATATATATATATATATATAGTATAAATATAGTATAGTAACCAAATATATGTATATATATATATATATGTATAACAGGCGGGCTGAAAGGTTCGTAGGTTGAGCACATAGATGGCGCTACTAGTATTAAATTCATATGATTTTTAGTTAGCCCTAACCTTCAAAAGACACGTGTATAAATTTGACAGCTGTTGCACTATTAGTATGTGACTTGTAGCATTTTTAGTATTTAACACATGCAGTCCACTCGGCTGACTGTCGATTGACTCCGGTGGGAAATGATGGAGCCATGTTTCATCCATTGTCATATCGACGCAAAAATTCGGTTTATTACGATTGAACAGCTCCAAACACTGCTTAGAATCATGAATTCGTTGTTGTTTTGGGTCGATTGTGAGCCCTGCGCGGCACCCACTTTGAACAGAGCTTTGCATATCCAAATATTCATTCACGATATGTCCAACACGCTCCTTTGATATCTTTAGGTCTCAGCTATCTCAATCCACTTCACTTTTACGGTTATCAGAAATTATTTTGTGGACTTTTTGATGTTTTCGTCGGTAACAGCCTCTTTGGGGTGTCCACTGCGTGCATCGTCCTCGGTGCACATTTCGCCTCGTTTATACTTAGCAAACCACTTCTCTACGGTTGATTTTCCTGGTGCAATAATGTTTATCAAGAATAATGTTTATATGTTTATATGTCAAGAATAATGTTAATATCCCCTGGCCTTGGCTTCAATAGTATTTTTTTTCGCCAAAAAGCAATGCTTTATCAAGACACGAAATTCCTTTTTATCCATTTTTTCAAACTAACAAAAGTAGCTTCACTAAAAATGCTATAACTCACATACTAATAGTGCAACAGCTGTCAAATTTATACACGTGACTTTTGAAGGTTAGGGATAACTAAAATTCATGTCGATTTAATACTAGTAGCGCTATCTATGTGTCAGCCTACGAATTTTTCAGCTCACCTGTTATCCAAATATTCATTCACGATATGTCCAACACGCTCCTTTGATATCTTTAGGGTCTCAGCTATCTCAATCCACTTCACTTTACGGTCTACATATATTTATTTACTTATATAAGTCAAAAGTAGATTGCTTTCATGGATGAAATAAACTTAGTGGAGTAAAATTTTATGAGAATCCACTAATCTTGCTGATTGGTTCGCAGTATAACAACTACTTGGATCAACCTGAGTTCATGGATCAACAACAGTTTTGTATAAATAACGCTAGGTGAACAAAGAATTAGAATTTTCTGTCTACCTCTGAGACTTTCTTGCTAACAAATTTAACTTCCCTTACTAGGAGCACACAAGAATTTACTTGACAGCGATCCGGGAATTTCTGTTCGATTTAATTGTTGTGTTTCGAATTGAATTTCTCTCCCTGTCTTCAAGTTCAGATCCTCATAAATCCATTTTTAAGGTTACTTTAGAAATGAAGACTCTTTTCATTTTTGTCTTAGTTTAAACGCATAATTCATTTAAAAAAATATTAAAAAAAAATTTTTCATGAGTAGTTCAATTTAATATTAGATCAAATTTATAATGCTCTACATATAACATATTCAAAAGTGATTAAATATTTTAACAGCATTTTTGTCTTCTATAATTTTGATACACTGTTTTTAGTGAAATTTAAAAAAAAAAATATTCTATTTTAGTCAGAGATATTTGTGTATCCTTTTTCTATTCCTTCTATTAGCTCACACTCTCCATATATATATATCTTGTTCAAATTTTCAATCGTTCATAAAATACTTTTGATCCATCCACTTCAGTTCAAATGCATTTTTTAACTTGTAGTGGATGACACTGGATGCTAATGCAGTTTTCTCAAATATTAATTCATTAATTAAATTTAGTTCATTCATTTTAGTTTTTTTCGATTTAAGTTGCATGTATCTACCGATAGAGGGCGCCATATAAACTTAAAAAATGGCTGAAAATTATTTATAAAAAAACTTTCTTCAATAGAGTGAAATAAAAGTAAGAATTGGCTTTAAAATTTTTTTTATATTACTTGTCTATTAGCTTTTGTTATAGCATGCACATAATACCGTATAAAGAGATTTCAAACAAAGTTGAAATTTAAAAAAATAATAATTCTAGGACATATTTAAGTTTTAAAAATTATGTTGGCAAGAAAATGCAAAACTAATTTTCTATACGAATGAAAAAAATGTGGTATTAAATATTATTTTTTATATATTAGCTGAACTTACTTCTAAGATTACACAAGTCTTTTAATTCATCGATTTACTTAATAGCTTGTAAAAACACTTTTTCTTTAAAATAACCATAATATTAGTCCTTTTCTGAAAGAAACTCCCATTTACTAAGTATTCTTTAGTTTATATTCATAGAACCTTTAATGTAGAATGATGTGAAAAAATAAAGGAAGTTATTATCATAAATTTTTAAAAAATGCCTCATAAAAAATATAGAAACGAAAAGCCTTAGTTTTTAGTTTTTTTCCAAACTGCTCTATAAAATACTCTTTTTTTAAATGCAAGATTTATTAGTCGCTAAAAAATATTTTTTCGGTGCTACATCTTTTTATGATTATTTTTTTTACTTTAACAAAGGTGACTATCTTTTGCTTCGTTAACTACCATAATTTCCAAAAAATCATATGCTTTAATGAATGATTTTAATATTTTAAATTTCGATTAATATTGATGTTGAAATGATATGATAGGAAAAGTTTTATAATTTTAGATAGGTATTAGGCATGATTGGTTTAGTTAACAATGTTATTTTTGTTTAACCAAGTTCTTCAACTGAAATAATTATTTAAATAATGTACAGATGCGTTTCAATTTTTATTTTAATGATGGTCTTTGATTTATTTAGGTATAATGCTACATATTTTTGAATGAATATTTCACCCATTTGGTGAATTTAAAAGAACTGTAAACTGAAAAGAATACACTGGTATGCAAAACTTAAGCAACAATGTAAAAATTTAGCAGATAGCCATGAAATTGCAGAAAAGGAGGTCTGGAGATCAGTACAATGAACACGTAAGTCAGTAGAAACGTCATGCGTATGCAAATATCAGGAAGAAACGCAACGTGAGCGTACGCGAAAACGCGTGATGTCGGCGCGCGCAGCTCAACAGTAGACTAAAAGGAAGGACGGAGACGCAATTCAACATATTCGCTGCAAGTGCCAGTGAGTAAGTTCACAAAATAGGGAGGTTGTAGAAGAAATCACCTGGACGACTTCACACGTGGAAGAATGATTGGAAAGCTGGAGGAGGGGCGTACTGTCACCAATGTAGCTGCAGAGTTCGGAATCAACAAAAGTATCGTTTCGCGCGCTTGGAAAGCATTCCAAACCACAGGTACAGCTGTTAGAAAGGTTTGTGGTGGCCGCCCGAGGAAGACAACTGCAGGGGATGACCGATATATCGTCCTGCAGGCGAAAAGAGGCCGACAGCAGTCAGCAAGCGCCATTGCTCAGCAACTCTGTACAACAACGGGGCGACAAGTGTCGCTGTTTACTGTGGCCAGACGCCTTCACAAAGTGGGCCCTATTCGCCCGCCGTCCTGAACGCTGCCTCCCGTTGAAAGTTGGCCACCGACGCCACCGTTTACAGTGGTGCAGAGAGCACAAAAACTGGACAACTGATCAATGGAGTCGTGTCCTCTTTACGGATGAGAGTCGGTTCTGTACCAGAAGCGATTCTCGACGCGTTTTGATTTGGAGAGAGGTCGGGACCCGGTTTTTATCCCAGTAACCTCAAGGAAAGACACCGTTATGGTGGTTCTGGAGTTCTGGTCTGGGGAGGCATTTTTTGCTGAACGGGCGAACTGAGCTCCACGTTTTCGACAGAGGGTCTGTAACCGGGGATCGCTATTGTGAGGAGGTACTCCTTCCCCATGTGCGTCTGTTCCGAGGTGCCATTGGCCCAGACTTCATTTTTATGGATGACAATGCACTGCCACATCGGACTCTTGCTGTTGAGGAGCTACTGGAAAGTGAAGATATCACTCGAATGGATTGGCCAGCGTACTCCCCAGATTTAAATCCCATCAAACATGTGTGGGATGCTTTGAAGAGATGCATTGGAGCAAGCTTACATCCTCCGAAGAGCACCCAACTCAAATAGATGCTGATTGAGGAATGGACACTCCTACGGCAAGAAATGTTGCACCAGCTGGTTCTGGTATGCGGAGACGGTGCGAAGCAACCATTGCAGTGAGGGAGGGGCATATCCCATATCAAGGAATATCTGCTTGTTGTTCTTCCTATTGGATAGACAATCATAAATCACGATACTATGCGTTCAGTAAAGCTTGTTTTTGTTTGATTCCATACCGTATGCATTGTATTCTTTTTCAGCGCCGATGCTTTAAGTACATAATACTCTCCCTCATTTCTGAATGTCATGTCTCTCAGATGATTTCTCGAGGAGTTATGGCAAAGAACCCACTTGTTGCTTAAGTTTTTGCACACCAGTGTATTTCACTGTGATCGTCAAATTATGCATTCATATACATTGAAAAGTGTATTCTGGGAAATATATATATATATGTTATAGCGTATGTGATTAATCGGTGATTATATATAATCACCGTTAATTATTGATTATAATCCGAAATATATACTGCCATTATATATAAATAATAACAAGTCGATATATATATATACATATTAATGGCTGGAAGATATGTTAAGAAATTCATCAAAGCAGAACATCATTTAAGCAACTACTTATTCGAATTTGGTTGTTTTATGAGAATGTATATACAGCAAGATTTAATTGGTTGTGGGGCAAACTTTGAGGAATGATACAGCATATTAAAACATACATTTTTTGTGTAGGAATGTGTGGTCGGAAGTGACGCGTTGAGGAACGAATATTTCAGACACAGTTTTCGCAACAGCCAGCACAATGAGCCAATTGATATCCGTCACGTAACGAGTTATAAGTCCTAAAATTTGGCAACCACGATGCGCACTCATTTTATTCTTACTCTGTTTGCAACAGTGTTTTCATTTACGAGACTCCAGTTGACTCAATTGAGGACCTCTTTCTCTTTTCCATTTCAACTTAGGCGTGCATTTAAAGCCTGGCATCTTTGGAATTCGCCATTTCTTTGACGCTACGAAACATATATCACAGTGGGTGGCCCTTATGTTGAGCATTTATTGTAAACATTAAATCAAAAAGCACTCTGCAATGATAATGTCGATAAACATTTTTTTCTTTTTATGTCAAATTTTTGTATTCGTGCCTTAACGGGTCACTTCCAATCCTACATCCCTACACAATGTTTATTTTAGTAAGCTGTACCATTTTTCAATGTTTATCCCACGACCGTTGAATCGCCCTATATATACTCTAATACAAATAATTTTTTATAAAATTATTCATAGTTTAGTGTTAACATTTGAATTGTTTGATGAGCATTTGGAATCGAAAGCAAAAAAGATATTTTAATGGCTTTAGAAAGTTTATTTTAGAATAGAAAGATGTAATATATTTTATATAAAAATGTAGCAGGTTTGACTTTCTTATCAATAAAATAAACCAATATTACGATCAGGATCACGATACTCTTCCGGCATTTCCTTTTATCAATGATGTTCTAAATCAGGGGTCTCCAAACTTTCCAGCCTTAGGGCCATACTGTTTACTCCAGTAAGTACCGAAGGCCAAAACCGTTTTAATTTTTTCTGCCATTATCTATAATTTCCAGTTAGTTGTTATGCTTAAGTTAAATTTTCTGTGTATTATGCTTGTCATTAAGTTTTATCTAGCAAGTCAATAAAACCGAGTTGTTATCATTCTGTGTGTTTTTATCCAACTTATTATAGTAACAATAAACTATTCGCTGTCGCGGGTCGGACTTAGCGCGCGGGCCGTAGTTAGGAGACCCCTGTTCTAAAGCATTATTTCTATAAGAATAATAAAACAATAAAAAACATTTGTAAAAATATTTTAACTTAAAAAAAAAAAATTGTATTTAAATACAAAAACTTTAAATATAATTTAATAAAATCGATACTATTTAATTTTTAAAGTGTACGCAATTAAAAAAGGAGATTGAGAAAGAGGGAAATAGGGTTCATTAATTTGGCCTCAATATATGTAATAATTAATTATTGTGTTTGAAATCAAACACTATTTTTAAGTTATATTTCACAGATTAATATAAGTTTGCAATATGCAAAAAAAATTATTTGTCAACAATTTTAACAGATAGATAGAACATTAAATAAATGCATCCGAACAGCATTCTTTAAGCAAAGTAATTGAGATAAAAATAGTAGTAACAACAGAAAAAGAATAAGTAATAACAAGGATCATTATTCAAAAAAAACAAGCATTCTCTTCTATTCAAAGACAGGAAAAAATTTAAGTTGATTTGACTAGGATTAGTAATTCGTTTATGTAAAACAAAACAATTTTTTTCTGTTTGAAACGTTTTTTTATTACTTTCTTGCTGTGAAGATTTAATAACAGTTCTAGAGGACAGGATCCACGATCGTTTTGAAAAAAAGAAACTTGCAAACTGAAAAAAAAAAAAATTAAAAAATTACAGAGCAGTGGCCAAGAGAATGTTTTTTTATCTAACCGAAAATGTTGGCGCTAGTGTAAAGAAGGAAAAAAGTATTCATTATGATGAGTTCAAGTTAAGTAACGTTTACATATTATATATATTTTTAAGTTACATACGGAAAAACATCAAAAATTAACTATAAAATAAAAAGAAAGGTGTTAACTGTAACACACAAGAACAGTTATCGGGCACTACTGAGGAAGTTCAGTCAGTAGAAAGAGAGCGTTGCTGATGCGCTATTTAGTGTACATATTGTAAGTTACATACGGACAAACATCAATAGTTAATTAAAAAATAAAAAGAATGGTGTGACATTTAACAAGGACAATTCTTGGACACTGCTGATGAAGTTCAGTCAGTAGAAAGAGGACATGCTGAAGAGCTGCTGTAGGATCTGCCGGCTACGATACAGCAGATATAGAATATATACGAATATACTACAGATACTATAGATATACGAAAGGAACAGTTTACAAGATTATAAAAGTCTCCTCGGTTTTTTAACTCACACATAATAAAAACTTTAAAAGTAAGAATTAAACCTGAAGCATTTGTTCAGTTTATAAATAATGCTTTAAATTCAGGAGCTGCATATTTCTTCATTTCGTTCTATAAACATAAATGTTTGTTTTTCTTTCACCCTTAACCTACAAAGGGAAAACTACTTCAGTAAGTCAAACTTGATGTCTGCACTTGAGAATAAACAGCCCCAGAGGTGTCATCAGGGGAAAAAGTTCGTACTACCATAACGAAAGTACTTTCTGTTATTGGTACATATAGTTCAACCACCAGTTTAAGGTAAACATTCACCTTAAAGGCGGTAACGGACGAATCGATTATTTGTTTCATCTGATGTTTTTACCTGATAGAGGCTTGTGGCTATCTTGTAGCCAAGGAGCTTCGTTAAATACAAATTTGTTATTGCTGATTAACACCATGCCAAATCATTAACATCATCAAAGCACAAGAAAGGAATCGCCAACATAAAGAACAGCTTCCTTTTATACTTTGCTGTTTCATGCACTACATATTTTTCCTCATCTGAAGTTTTCCAGGATGGTAGCCTGCGGCTGTCACCATGCTAAATCATTAGCATCATCAGAGCACAAGAAAGGAATCGCCACCACAAAGAACAATTTTCTTTTTCTACTCTTGCTGCTTTCTCATACACTGCATATATCTCCTCATCTGATGTTTTTCCCTGATAGAGGCTTGCGGCTAACTTGTAGCCAAGGAGCCCCGTTAAATACAAATTTGTTGTTTTGTAGATTATTTGGCAAGGAACAGGTCAGACATAAATGAAGCACAATAATTTTTAAAGAAAACAGTTCAATAGTTAATGTGAAATCTCTTTTTATTTCGTATTTCAGTGACAACGCGCTACCGGTCAACATTAGAGCTTAGGTTCCATCCGCTGGCGGCTTTGCTGTAGACTCTGTTTCAAAACGAGGAGACTCGATGGCGTTTGGGATATTCAGTATCTTGCTTCGTGAGTCGGGACTACTTTTTGGTGGAAGTTTTCTGGGTTTTCTCCCATATGATACACAACTAAGATTCCTCCGGAAGGCACTGCTCGCCTTCTTCAGCGACACGGGAGCCAAACCAGACTTCTACTGAAGGGTCACTTCAGTAGAAGCCCCTTTCTTCCAACCATGAGTAAATTACTCATGCGATGTCCGCTCTGCAGGACACTGAAGATTAGACACAACAACACATCATTGTCTTATAAAAGTACATGTTTCTAAACATTTAATAATAATTTTTTTCACTCATATCTGATAGTTTAATTTCTAGATGTTATTTTACAATTGTTTCACATGTTAAGAAAATATTCAACATGTGACACTATTCAGATGCTCAACCCATGTTCAACATGCGAAACTATTTTTTACGTGTTCATCAACTCATACTTGAGGATGTATGGGTTAGGTATTTTCATTTCCATTTCAATAATTCATTTTGTTGCTTATGGCTGCAATAGAAAGCACATCTGATACCAACGTTTAGCTGAAATGGGTTGTTGTTGTGACCCATCCTCAATGCCCGGGTGGACATTCCATTAGTAGCTTACTCTTGGAAGGAAGGAAAGGGGTTAGCAGCTTCTGTTGTGATGGAGCACCCGTAGGTAGAAGACTGACTTGGCACCGTGTTGCTGAAGAAGAAGGGCAGTGCTTTCCTGGAGGATTTTTAGGAAACTAACCCACATTTGCGTATCGTATGTGAGACAACTTCGAAAACTCTTACCAGGTAATCCGACTCACGAAGGGATTATTTATATGGGACCAATGAACGAAGGTAAGCATTAAAAAGATTTTGAATTTGCCAGCCACTCTTACATTACGTGATAAACATGGTAATGTCTTCTTTAAATTCACACAGTTTCATGTATATACTATAGTATATAGTTTCATAGTATATAGCAACATCGACAATAACATCTAGACCAAGTCCACGAACCCGTGTGTTCTCATAAAAGGCGGGGGACATCTTTTGTTGTGATGGAGCACCCATAGGTAGAAATATGACTTGACACTCCGAATCGCCGTAGAAAGAGGGGAAATGCCTTCCAGGAGGACTTTTATTGGGAACTGCACAGCATTTGCGTATCGTATGGGATGAAATCCGGAAACACTCAACAGGTAGTCCGACTAACGAAGTATGATGAACATCCCAAACTCCATCGAGTCTCATAGTATTTGAAAGTGTCTACAACAAAGCCGCCAACGGTTGGAACCTCGGCTCTAATTGCTCACCAGCGGCGCACGTTGCCACTGAGACAATAGTCGGGCTAGTTGAAATGTTCATGCATCATAAAAGCAAAAATATTTGAACTGAATGTTTTTCTTAACTGAATCCTTTATTTTGAAAGTAAAATTGTCTTTTGTAGTGTGTTGTAAAGATTATTTACACAAAATTATGCTTATGATATTGGTCTTTGGCGTGAAATAGGTAGGAAAACACTGCTTTACATAATTAATTATACATTTTATTTAAAAAAAAAAAACTCATATTTGGATTTTGTTTGTCACTTTACTGTCATTTTGCAGATTTTGGACTCATTAGACTGGGACCTACAGTGTAAAGGGATTCCGAATCACTCACAAATATCCATGCCACCGCCAGGATTCAAACTCGAAGCCTGTGGTAAAAAGCTCAGAGAGCTAGTCAATTGGCCATCAAAGCTAATTGGACGCAACAAAGCTAATATATATTTTTCTGTTTCCTTAACGATTTAAAATAAATATGTATTATTTTATTTATTTTATTTTGCAAATTCCTCTTTTTCTCATTTTTTATTCATAACATCTTACTAATTGAATATAATAATCAATGTTTCCGCATCAGAAATAATTTTTTTTGCCATTGTTACGTGTCAAAGCCCTATCACTCTTTGTTTGAAAATTTCAAAACATCACGGGTATTATTTGCATTAAATCAAACAAACCCCACGTGAATATATTTTTCCGATATGCGATGAATGTCGAATCCGAAATCGTGCATTCGGAAGGGAATAGGGGTTGGGAAATGGCGCACGTGCTGCACTGGAAATGCATTTAAATTTCGTGCACGCGAACATCTCCTCGCTTAATACCTTCGGAATAGTCAAAGGAATACAGCCTCGCTGCTGCTTGTTTAACCAGCTGTAGTCCGGAGCCGCTACGGGAAACCGATGTTTTGAATAACTAAGCGAAGATTTATCGCTGTTAAACTTGCAAACCATATCTATAACCATCGAACGACGTTTAATAACGAATGAACGGCCATCTTATATCGCAAATAAAATATTAAGCAAATGTTATTCAATTGCTTGTTATACAAGTTCATAAACTTTCACTAGGTTTAAATGGATTTCTCACTATTTTTGTCATTGATTGTTATTACCTATTATTTTTTATGTTAATTTGGAATTCTAAGATATAACATACATAGGATCATGTTAAAAATGACCCAAGGATATCGTACAAGGTCAAGGGTATCATCAATATATCGTTGAGCTGTTAAAAGTATACATCATCATTATTGGCACAACAGCCCCATAGTGGGCCAAGGTCGTCTACCTACTGGCAGATTTCGAGAGAGGGATGTTTTCTTTTTTACGGGGTAGGGTTTTCAGCCCTACGCCCATTAATATGCAGTTATATTAGACTAGGAGGGCCTGATGGCGCAGTGGCTAGCACTATGGCTCTTGGAGCCACAGGTTTAGGGTTCGATTCCTAGGGGTGCCATGGATGTTTGTAGTGGTTCGGAATCAACTTTAAGCTGTAGATCCCGGTCTCTCATATGATCGTAGAGCATCACAGAGCCCAATCAGACTTCTCACCCACATTATTCCCAAATTTTAAAGGGGTAACTCGGCTCTAGGGCCAGTGATGTGGTGTGGTGTAGTAGTAGTAGTCATATTAGACCGAAACCTACGGTTCATAGTGGATTCGAACCACAACGAACATTCATGACACATCCGGGACGCGAACCCGAAATCTGTGGCACTGAGCACTAGACATTTGACCAATCAGGCCACTTATGAAGTTCATGGCATGAAATACACTCATGTCCATAAATTAAGGATAATTCAGAATCACACAGAAATTGAACTCTAAAATAAAAATTTCACCTGCAGAATTATCACACACATCTTGAAGAAGAATATGCAAATTACAGGAAACCACAAGATGGCGCGGATAGTAAGTCACAATGACGAGAGTGTAAGAGAGGGGTATATAAGGAATGGTGGCAAAAGAAGTAAAATTGTTCACTAGCACTTTAAAAGCCTTTCAGTGCAATAACCGCATAGTTATGGCACAAAGGAAGCATTTGGATGATTTTTTACGTGGTAGAATTATCGGACGACTGGAATGTGGACGTACCCAGCTGGAAGTATCCGAGGAACTTATAATCGCCCAGAGTGTCATCTCTAGGCTTTGGCAACGATTCCAAGATGATGGTAATGTGAGTAGATGTTACAGCACAGGTCGCCCCCGAGTTACAACGCCGAATTAGGACCGGTATTTAGCAGCTACTGCCAAAAGAAACAGACGGAGCACAGCATCAAACCTGTCTCGTCAGCTCTCTTCAGCTACCGGTACGACAGTTTCAAGGCAGATCGTGTACAGACGCTTAGGGCACATTGGTCTATATGCTCGTAGGCCTGTCAGATGTGTTCCACTTACCGCAACTCACTGTCGCCTGCGATTAACCTGGAGTAGAGAGCATGTATTGTGGACACCGCAACAGTAGTCTGGTGTGATGTTTTCCGACGAGTCCAGGTTTAGTTTGCAGTTTGATTCTCGCCGGACTTTCATATGGAGAGCGCCAGGTACCCGTTACCACCAAGAGAACACCATTGAACGACACCGTTACGGTGGTGCAGGATGGCTCGTTTGGGGGAGGAATTATTCTTGGTTCCAGAACTGACCTGCATGTTCAGAGTGTAACGATGATGGGCCACATCTATCGGGATGTCATTCTGGAACAACATGTACGTTTGTTTCGGGGCGCCATGGGTGCTGAATTTTTGTTTACGGATGACAACGCCCGTCCTCACCGTGCACACATTGTAGACGATTGCCTTCAATTGTAGGATATCACCCGTATGGATTGGCCAGCATACTCACCGGACTTGAATCCAATAGAGCATATGTGGGATATGCTTGGACTACGAATTGCAGCCTGTCAAACCTCTCCCACCTGTCAACCGGAACTTCGGAGGGCATTGCTTGATGAGTGGTGTAATATTCCCCAAGATCAGATTGATAATTCGATACTCAGCATGCCTAGGCGTTGTAAGGCCTGTATTTCATCGTCCGGGAGACATACTCCATATTAACCATCTTACTAACCATGTTATACTGTTTTTTGTAAATAGGTTCTTTTTGAAATTTGCTCCAGGGAGTAAAAATCGCAATTTTATTAATTATGTCAAACATATAGCATCTTTTTTTGCTCTTTAATTTTTGTTTATTAAATAGACTTTACAAATAAGTCAAATTTGTTTTGCTTCTGTCTCTTTCTTTGCCTGAACTTCATTATCCTTAATTTATGGACATGAGTGTAAAATCATATACATTTGATGCCTATGATATCACTCAATGCAAAATTTGATAATACTTTAATTGGGAGTATAACCACAATGTTTAATTTTTAGAAAACAACTTAATCTTATTAGGCTGCATTCTTTTTCAATTAACTGAGAGATGTTTTCTTCATTGTAGTGGGAAAAACAACTCTTGAAGTAAATACAAACATATTCATTTGGGAATTCAAAATGAAAAAAAAAAATTCTTCTGCTTTGTTAGAAATTATTTCTTTTCTCGTTTTTATAACAAAACAAATTATTTATATAGAGACCAATAATAAAATATAGTAAATAAAACAGAATCTTCTTAACAACCCCTGCCCTTTTGTCAAATTTGCCTGAGGTACTGTATGGAATTTTAACTCCATAGTTTGTACCTTAATGATATTGAAAAATGGTAAATGCACTAGAGAGGGAATCGATAGTTTAGAAAAGAAAATACTAAAACTAAAACTACTAACCTTCAGAAAGTTATATTGATTGGTTGGAAAACATAGTTATGCATTCCTTCTATAGTATTTACATGTATCATTCTATTTTTTTTAAAATAACTTTACATATAATACAAAAAAATATTTTAACAATTTTACTTATACGACTGGAATCTCAACTGATTGGATTTGAATATGAACTTAGATTGATTGAAACTAAAAATGCTAGCCTTGATATATTGTTTGGTTGGAAAGCATAGTTTTAAATTTCTTCTATAGTATTTACAAATATCATCCGATTTTCTAAAAATGACTTTACATGTAATTACATAAAACTAATTCTACAATTATATTTAAGAAACTTGAATTCGAACTAATTTAATTTGAAGTTGAACTAGATTGGCTAAAACTAAAACTGCTAGCTTTTATAAAGAAATATTTATTGGTTAGAAAACATAGTTATAAATTACGTCTATAACATTTACATATATGTTTCTGTTTTTCTAAAAATATTTTTATAATTATAATTATAAGATTTGAATTTAAACTAAAAATTGGCTAAAACTAAAACTATTGACCTTGGTATATTGATTGGTAGAAAACATAGTTATAAAGTCCATCTATAGTATTTACATACATCATTGTATTTTTCGAAAATATTTTAACATATAATACCAAATATATTTTGGCAATTAAACATATAAGTCTTGAATTTTAACAAATATTAATTAAAATTAAAACTACAAACCTTGACATATGGGTTTGTTGGAAAACATAGCTACAAATTCCATCTACGTTTACATATATCATTCTATTATGCAAAAAAATGTCTTTACATATAATACAACTTAACTTAATTTGAACTTAACTTAGATTGAACTTAAATTTGTACTAGCATTGGCTGAAACTAAAATTGCTAACATTGATATTTGGTTGGAAAACATGGTTCTAAATTCCTTATATAGTATTTACATACATCATTCTCCTAAAAATATCTTTATATATATTACAAAACAATATTTTGACAAAACAATTACAATTTTTACAATGCTTAGAGGACTTGAATTTTAATGTAAAATTAAATAAAGTTATTTTTATTTCAACAGTTGAATACAGAACAAAAATTTTAATTTAAAGAAATCATTTATTTTATCTTACATCACAATTTTCATCCATTCGTAATTTTACAGAAATTTCATTGCAAGCATTCTGTAAAAGAAATATAAAATTAAAATTTAAAACTTTTATTAAAAAATGCATTAAAATCATAATTTCCTATTTAATCTTTTGTAATTTACATCGTAAGTATTTAAAAATTATCTTGTAAAAAATTAATATAATTATAAATAGGCGTCACTGGGACCGACTCATACTTTTGAGCAACTGCGCAACTTACACTCTAAACAAGTAATACAAAAAAAAAAAATTGTTAAAGTCAATTCCAACTTTTTTTTTTCACTCTATTGCAGAAAGTCCTTTACAAATAAAGTTGAAATTTTCCTCTGGCGCCATCTATTGGTAGATACATGCAACTTAAATCTAAAACAAACTAAAAATTAATTAATTAAATTTGATTACTGAATTAATATTTGAAAAAACCGTATTCACATCCAGTATCATCCACTACAAGTTGAAAAAAAATGTATTTGAACTCAAATGGATGAATAGAAAGTATTTTATGAACGATTAAAAATGTGAACAAGATATATATAGGGAGGGTGTGAGCTAATAGAAGGAATTGAAAAAATAATTTAATTATTAATGGGTGTCACTACGTCATACTTTTGCGCAACTACGCAACTTGCTCTCTAAATAAATATGCCATGAAGCATTCAATAAATGCTACAAAAAATACTTCAAAATATATCGAGAAGCAAATAAATTTAGGGAGAGCACCCGAAATAATTTTTCTCCATTTCCGCCGCCGGATTGCTTATTTCGGGAAAAATACCGCATTTCTCAGCACGCTCAGAAGAGGTGCTTACAGGGGGTGCTTAATGGGAGGAAGCACTTTAGCGGGGGGCTTCTTTGATGACGTCAGATTTCGCCGCCCTGGGAATTTCGACGACGGAACTTGTCTTTCTCACATCCAGTGGCAAATCATTACCGGATACACGTGCGCAGTAGAGTGCATTCGCAAATACTTCAGAAAAATGTTTTCATGCATAATCTGCTCTTCCAATAAGCCCCCAGAGAATTCGAATGAAAGAGCTTACGATTCGTAAGAAGTAAAGCAATCGCGAATTTATCCATTTTTTTATACCGTTATCTTATAAATAAGAATCAAAAATATGTGTCTGCATATGTAAAAAATATTTCACCGTTATCCTTTTTAAATAGATATGGTTTAAAATAAATAGTGAATTATTTTTTTAATATAGGGACTATTGTTTATTAATTCTAAAAAATAGATAAATTTAAGGTTTTAAGCATATTGTACTGAAAGTGAAAAAAATATATTTTGCTATATTAATGAGAGAGAGAGAGACTGGGATCGGAATACATTGATGGGTGTGTTTTTAATTGGATCCAATCGTCTAGTTAGCAGAAAGGACGTGGTTTATGATATCCTGAGAGTACATATTTCTTGATAAAGCTATCCTCAGAATATTATGAATACTTTCTTTTGGGTTTTTATAAGCATTTATTTAAATTTTTGCTGATACTGTCGAGTTTTTTACTGATTTCCTATACAACTAGTGTCAAACATTATTATTGCATATTTTGTGTTAATATTTGCCATTTTGGGGGTCTACTAAGAAGCTCTAACTGCTCACTCTTTTGATACTTTCGGATGTTTAATTATTTTCTGTTTTGTTGCTATGGCTTATGTATATCTGAGATATTGATCAATTTGTTAGGAGTGTATATCGTGATGACTTTCTATAAAGAATGTTATGATGGTTTTGTTATTCAATTTGATTGTGCTACTATGTACAACATGATAATATACGTGCAGTGCATACTATTGTGGTTTTTGTTATTTAAAATAATCATGCTACTAATACATTCCTTGCCCGTTTGATTTTTGCATTGATACGTTGTGTTCTATATATAGAGAGAGAGAGATTTACATATTTTTTACGGCGACAGCATGTTACAGCATATCTACCATGGTTTGAGTAAAAATAAATAAATTCTTTAAATGGGAAAAAGACAGCTGCTAATATGACTGTTTAGTAATACATTAAAATTTTATGTCGGCTTTTAGTTTCCATTATGTTTTAATTTACCTTCAATTTTGTAATACGATAGAGACCTGGTGTAAGACATCTATCATAAGACAGATCAGAAATATTTTTAGAAACAATTAACCGTCGCCTAAGGTATAAGTTAGATAGAACATTGTTTTATGGTTACTTCTAAGTCGACTCAATGTTAGAATCTTTGAGAATTCCTGCAGGTTTATTACTGAATAAAACATTGCCATTATGGAAGCTGAGTATTCCAAAATAACTCTAGTTTATAACTCAAACGCCAAACTGCAAATGGTAGCCAACTCATGGTAGACTGTATAAAGTGTTTATAAATTACAAGATCTCTTAATTTTTTCCAGTTCATTTTTTGTTAGTGAAAAAAAGTTATATTTTAGCAAATGGTGTCATTTATATTTCTTGTGAATATAACACAACGTAATTAATCTTACTGTAAAATAGGCCCAAAAATGACCTAAATTCAAAAAAGGCAGAAACCTAAAAGAAATGACTTAGGGCTTTACGAAAAATACGTTGTTATTATGTCTCCATTCCAATCTTATTTTTATTAGAATAAAATTTTGATTCATCTTCCTTTCTTATGCATTTTGATATCTTTTATTTGACGAAAAATTTTTTTTTTTCCGTAGTACAACAAGATGAGATCAACATATTTCAGCGGGTTTTTGTGTATGAAAGAAAATTAAAAATTTCTGAAATGTTTCTTATGATAAATCATGTCTATTCATCTCATTGTTCAGCCTACGCCTTCTCCCAGTTTAACAGAGCATGGCATTTTTATGTTTAGCCTCCTAGTCTTTGTGTTTGAATTAAAATGAAATATTCACTAAATATCAATATCATGCAAATTCGTCTCACAACAATGTGATAAAACTGACAAAAGATGCTCGATTTTAAATAAAACTGAATCACTTTATTTTACATTTTTTGTAACATCTAAAAACATTTTTGTAAATTTTGGCTGAGAATATTTTGCTTTACTCATTTAGAATAATGAAGTATTTTGAATATTTTCTGAAGGATTAAGTAAAAGATATGAAATGTATGAAGTTTCTATAAAATACAAGATTTCTTAACTTTTTTCCAATTCATTTTTGTGTTAAAGTAAAAGTAGCATTTATATATCATGTGAATATAACGCAACATAACAGATCTAACTATAAAGTCGTCAACAATACCTTGTGTAAATAAAATGTTTTATTGACATTTTTACCTCCAGGATCAAATACATTTTAAGCTATCTGTAAAAGAGTTTGTTTCATTAATAAAAATAATAATAATTAAATTTGTTTTATTAATTAATAATCATACAAACATTGTAAACGATGTTTGTATGACAAAGATTGTAATAGAATTGTAAGCGATGTTTGTATGAGATAGGATTGTAATAGAATTGTACGCGATGTTTGTATGAGATAGAATTGTAATAGCATTGTAAATGATGTTTGCATAATATAGCATAGCAAATGATGTTTGCATAACATACCATTGTAAACAATGTTTGTATAACATGGTATTGTAAGCAATGTTTCTATAACATAGCATTATAAATAATGTTTCTATAACATAGCATTATAAATAATGTTTCTATAGCATAGCATTATAAATAATGTTTCTATAACCTAGCATTGTTATAACATTGTAAACAATGTTTGTATAACCCATCATTAAAATAGCATTGTAAACGATGTTTGTATAACATAGCACTATAATTGCATTGCAAGCTCACAACTATGAAATATGCCACACCAATATTTGATAAAGAGTGTTAGATGAAAAAATTCTTTTCAAATTAAAAAAACTCACTTTTATTTTAAATTGCAAAACTTTTTAATAATTTTTGCAAGCATAATTTCTTTTTCGAACAATGCGAAAAAAGGCAATCCTGTCGCTACTTGATATGACGAAAAAGGTTTATTTTAATAAAATGTGTTTCGAAACTTTGCAAAATTAAAAAATACTTTAGCAAAAGCGTTGTTATAACAACTTGCTACATCACAACAAGATTTCATACAGATATTCCTCTTCTAGTAATAACGAATATTACCCTTCTGAAATAAATAAAAGGAAACATGGATGATTGGCGAGGAAAATAAGATGAGCGTCGTTCGGTTTTGTGATAAAAACAAAAAAAATCTTTCGTTTTCACGCCAAATCAGAGGCAAATGACAAAATCCCAGCAGGTCACATGACCTACCTGGATCAATAGTGTGTCTTTGTATTGAATCCTTTGGCAATAGCGGTGTTCTGAACGCACGAATTAATTCAGTAATAAACGAGGTATATTTGTAAGCGAAATGCAGTCCCAACACAACGTCTTCCATAAATTGCCATTTAGACTGCATCATAAATCAAGATTCGTTTATAATTTCTACAAATGTTGAATCTCTATAAATTTTAAGTATATTTCTACATTCATTTCGATTACGTAAGGAGAAATCTTCTACAAAAGCAATGTCATTTTATGAAAAAAAAACGTATTTATTTTAATTAAAAATAGAAAAATTATGAAAGTTGGTAATAAGTTGCAATTTCTATAAAACATGAATCATTTTAAATTGATTGGGATATGAAAAGTTTAAATAATAAAGAAGGTTCGAAATATAAGAATAAAAATATTGTTTTTTGTTCTACTAATGGTAGTGACACTTTCAAAGGTTTAAATTTGTAAATAAGTAATTATCTATTAATAATATAATATTTTTAAATCTGTATATTAATAAGTAAAATCATTACTAGTAGGAAAAATAAGAGTCCGCCTCGTTGCTCCGTGGTAACGTGCGCCACTGATGGCCCTTAGGGCTGAGTAACAATTTTACCTTAATGTAAAAAAAAAACATTTATAAATACATTTGACACCCAAATAGACACGACATAAGGTTCAAACCTCTGGAGGCATATTGTAAACATTCTTTCATTGGCGTGTGATATTCAGCATCTTGCCTCGTGAGTCAGACTATTTTGTGAGAGTTCTCAATGTACTAAATCAAAAACTTTGGCCGCATTGTAGCCGAAATTATTATGATTATTATTATTTATTAATTTTTTAATTAAAAAATTATGAATGTTGAATATTAAAGATCATCAATGGATGAAGGATGGGATATGTATAACAAATGTCAAATGCCATGTTGTTCTCTTTGTTATTTGACTTTAATTAATGTCCTCAAGCGGAAATCATTAGTTTGGCGAAAACGATTTCTAAAAAAGAAAATACATCGCATTTTGAATGTTGCGAGGTATTATATTACAAAAAATAGACGGAATTGATATTTTTAGACTATGCAAATCAAATTAAATTATTAGAAAATGAATTGAAAGATTTTTGGATTTCAAGAAATGGGAAAATTTATTTTGTCTCTGTCAATTGACATTGAAATTTTTGAATTTACAATTAGCGTTATTTGTAATTGTATATCAAAACAAATATATATTGATGGGATAATTTCAAAGTTCAATGATTATATATCAATTGATTGATTTCAATTAATTAATTAATTATTGCCAACTCATGGCTCAGTGGCAATATGCGCCGCTGGTGAGCATTAGGGCGCAGTTCAATCCGCTGGCGGTTTTGGAGGACTGTTTCAAAAAACGAGGAGGTTGGATGGTATTTGGTATGTTCAGCTTCTTGCCTCGTGAGTTGGACTATCTGATGGGAGTTTTCTTGGGTTCTCCCGTACGATACGCAAATGCGAGGTAGTTCCCCCTAAAAGTACTCCCGGAAAGTACTGCCCTTCTTCTTCAGCGACACGGAATCCAGTCAGACCTACGTACAGGTGATCCATCACAATAGAATTTGTGCCATTCCCACCATTCATGAGTGGACTACTCATGGGGTGTCCGCCCTGCGCTGCAGGACACTGAGGATGAGTCACAAACAATGACGATTGAAGAAAGAGCCATGAAGTTTAATCGAGCACGCATAGGGTAGCAAGATTTTAAAAAGAAAACAGTTTTTTAGAGACTTTATTTGATAAATCGTTTTGGGAGAGTGCATATAACAGTTCTTAATATTTGCCTCATACACTATGTGTGCAAATTTATAAAACAAAAGTGACATATTAAAACACTTATTTAAAAATACTCCATTCTTTGCCAATACAATTATATTCCAAAGAGCATGGGAATAGCTGTAATACAGGGTTCTCACCAATTTTGCTATTTAAAAAATTCATTCTGCATACTCTCTGGTGCTCGGTACCATAGGTTCTTGCGCTAAGATTTCTTAATATTTACAAATACATGTTTTTATGTAAGTTCTATGTTAAATGCATGGAGCCACAATCTTTATTGTACATTTTAAACACATTATACAATCTTTATTGTGCATTTAAACAATTACATTTGTTATGAAAATAGAGATTTTAATAGTTGTAATTGATTGTTCACCATAATTAAGTCAGTATTTTATTTCCCAATATTTTATTTGCAGCCGAAATAAAATCGCTTTGACGCTAGGTGCCTGCGGTATCGCCTGGATGTTTGGCAGTGGTCCGGAAACCATTTTTAAACCTTGGGCCTCCGTCTGAAAATGTAACTGCGCACGGCGTTGGGCGGCGTAAGGCTGACAACTCTACGCCGTAAAAAACCTCTCATGATTCGGAATCTGCTAGTAGGCCGACGGCCTGAGCTCATTATAAGAGGTGGCTACGCTATTGCGGAAGAAAAAGAACACTCACAGGGAATATTATGGTATTTATGTATTAGCTGCATCCAGTGATTCATAGTTCGTATCAACTACAGCGAGTATTAATATGAATTATTGATCGCTTGTAATAGCATTTTCATTCAAATAGCATTCGAAGCATTTTTCTACGCAGAGAACAGTTCCTACTAAACGTTTTCCGCACGAAATACAATTTGATTGGCATTTATTAAGGGCAAAGAACTTCGAACATTTTGTTTCGGATATTTTTTACACTTCCTTCATGAATATTTCACACTCCATTGGTAGCATTCACTAATGATATGGTGCACGCTATATATAGCAGCAATCAATCTCTGGCATGTGGTTAATACGTAAAGCACCGTAAGTAGCACAAACGTAAAAAAGGTATTGTACTATCTTTAAATATGACACACCGTATTTCTCCACCCTTTGTAATTTGTTTCAAACGTCTTAAATGTTAAATATTAGATATAAATCGCGCGATGCTTTTTAAGAGATGGCGTTACTAGTATTATTACCAGATGAATTTGAGACAAGACAACTACTTCATGTCAATCTAAGCTGTCATCAGGCTTTAATATTTATTATATTATTCCGTTAACTTGGGAACAAAATAGTTCTTATTAGAGCTTCCTATAGATAGAATGTTACCTAAAAATAATTCTTGGAAAGTTTAGTTATCACTGTAAGAGAATTGCAACTGAAGCGTATTGAATTCTTGTGGAGATCATGAGGAATATGCACCAGCTAACAGAAGCTTGTCAAAAATGACTTAAACTATAACAAGTAATATAAAAAACAAATTTTTTAAAGTCAATTCCTACTTTTTTTTCACTCTATTGCAGGAAGTCCTTTACAAATAATTTTTTATTCATTTTTAAGTTTATCGGCGCCCTCTATGGGTGAATGCATGCAATTTAAATCTACAAAAAACTAAAATGAATGAATTAAATTTAATTACTGAATTAATATTTGAAAAAACTGTATCAACATCCAGTGTCATCCACTGCAAGTTCAAAAATGTATTTGAACTCAGGTGGATGAATAGAAAACATATTATGAACGATTGGAAATCTGAGCAAGATATACACTGAGTGACAAAAAGTCATGGGATAGCAATATGCAAATTTTCAGATGGCAGTAGCATCACGTAGAACAGGTATAAATGCGTGCTTTTAGCAGAGGCTTTCGACTGTTTCAAGTTATTCGTCTAAGCGAGAGGTTTTGACGTGATGATGACCGCACGACGGGAATTAACAGACTTTGAACGCGGAATGTCGCGGAGCTAAACGCATGGGTCATGCCATTTCGGGAAATCGTTAGGGAATTCAACATTCCAGATCCACTGTGTCAAGAGTGTGCCGAGTATGAAATTTCAGGCATAACATCCCACCATGGACAGCGCAGTGGTCGACCGCCTGCACTTAACGACCGAGACCGGCGACGTCTGCAAAAGGGAGCGTAAATTCTAACAGACAAGCAACACTGCGTCAAATAGCCGCAGAAATCAATGTGGGACGTACAAAGGGGTCTCTGTTAGAACTGTGCGGAGAAATTTGGCTTTCTTAGGCTATTCAGCAGAAGACCGACTCGAGTGCCTTTACTGACAGAACGATATCGCTTGCAGCGACTCTCGTGGGCACGTGAGGCATATCGGTTGGTCCCTAAGATGAATGGCAAAAAACCGGGGCCTGGTCCGATGAGTCACGATTTCAGTTGGTAAAAGCTGATGGTAGGGTTCGAGTGTGGCGCAGACCCACGAAGCCATGGACTAGGCTTTGTCCAGCAAGGCACTGTTCAAGCTGGTGGTGGCTCCGTAATGGTGTGGGCTGTTTTTTTCATGGCATGGACTTGGTCCTCTGGTGCGACTGGACCGAACATTGACTGGATATGCTTATGTTCAGCTACTTGAAGATCACTTGCAGC
>BPLR01003797.1:0-58699 GCA_021605095.1 Caerostris extrusa
TTACTTATTAATTTCTTGAACATAATTGGCATCACTACTCTGTAAAGTGCACTTTGTATGTTGACAATGGATATGATTATTCAAATAATTATTGTAATCGTTGATGAATGATGTCTTGCCGAAATTGTTTGTACTTAAATGTTAACTGTTATTAAACTAATCTTTTTGAAAGTGCAATTTGCTACTTTATTTAATCAAGGTAATTAACCTTTTTACATAAAATATTTTGTATTTCTCCATTTATCACTTGCTACAGGACAAACGTGGAAAGTACCTAAGTTTTTTGCTGTGTTAGCTTTAGAAAATATTTTAAAAATTCTCAACTTAAACACAGAAATTAATATTAATTAAAATGAATCATATTATAATAATAATATGACATCTTTGTTTTTTTTTTATCTTTTGAATATTATATATATATATATATATTATATATATGGATGTTTGTAGTGGTTCGGAATCCACTTTAAACCGTAGGTCCCGATTTAACATGATCGTAGAGCGTTGCGGGGGCATTGTTACTCCGCGTCCGTGGCTTATCTGCAAGTTACACGCGCCCCCTGGGTAATGCAAAGTGAGTAAAGTCTGTGTAGCACTTGCCTTAAGGCATCCAAGACCAAGCTGTCTAAGTATTTGCCAGCTGCATTAGAAAGAAAAAAATACAGTTATTGTATTTACTATATTAACAAACTAATTTGTGATAATTCTGTATTGTTTACTTCTTATTCAATGGCGCGACAGCCCCGTGGTGGGCCAAGGCTTTCTGCCTGATTCTGCAACATGATATGTTGTTTTCTTTTTACGGGAGCGGATTCTCAGCCCTTCACCCAACCCTTTACAATCATATTTGACCGGGACCTAAAGTGGATTCCGAACTATTATAAATATCTATGACACCGCCGGGACTCTAACCCGAAACCTAACTATTGTACAGAGCGCCATAAAATTATAGCCTATATTCAGTTGCTATTTTAAATTACAAAATATCTAGTTTATTACACACTATGATTCTCATACAAAAAAAAAAAACAAATATATGCAACTTGTATTAGAAACTAATTTAAGCAGCTTTTTATAACAAATACAACTTGTATAGGAACCTAAAACATGCACCATTCAAACATGCACGCAACAGCTTGCATTGAAACTAATCTAATATCTGTATAAGAGATTAATATAAGCGACGTTAAAAACTTGATATGTGCAACTTGAATAAGAATCTACTCTACACAACTTGTATAAGAATCTAATATCTGTAACTTGTATAAAGAAAAGAGTCTACATGCATATTATAAGAGACCTGTTTTTCTTTTCTTGAAGGAGCAAGGGAAGAGACTCTTGCCTAGAGTCTTATCTTTTAGCTGAAAATAATAAAAATGTCACAAACATGTTCAGCGAGATAAAATTTCGGTAATTTTGCTATTATTATAATTTTTTGTCCTCAAAACAAATAATGAACAGAGTTAAAGATTTTCAAAATCCACGTTTTGGGAGAAAGCTACGAGAAGTGAATGCGCAAAAAAGATTTGGTGCCGCATTGGTGAAGGGCAACATTTTCAATATGCAAACATGTAAGTTGCTATTTAAAAGAAAAAAATAATATTTCTATTATGCATTCACATCGTGTAGCACAGCCTATGGACTCGGTTGTTGTGTGGGCTGTCTTCCTGGTCGTCTTTTTTCATGGGAAAAAATACCGAGCATTTTTTTTTTTTGACAAGTTAAACAAGCATTATCTGCAAAACGAGAATGTCGTCTAATACTCTCTCTCTTTCTCTCCTCATTTTAAAGAAAGAAAGCAAGGACAACCTTCGTAGTTTTCGATTATTAATTTTACAAATTTTCTACACAAATTTTAATAACTGTAATAATTTTCGAGATATGCCCGACTCGTGGCTCAGCGGCTACGTGCGTCGCTGGTGAGCATGAGGGCTGAGGTTCAATCCGCTGGTGGAATTGTTGTAGACACTGTTTCAAAATACGAGAAACCTCGATGGCGTTTGGGATGTTGAGCATCTTGCCTCGTGAGTCGGACTGCCTGGTGGGAATTTTCCGGGGTTTCTCTCACACAATACGCACATGCGGGGCAGTACTCCCTAAAATCCCTCCAGGAAGGCATTGTCCACCTTTTTTAGTGACACGAAGCCGAGCCAGACTTCTATCTACGGATGCCCCATCACAATAGAAGCTGCCCCTTTCCCTCCATCCATGAATAGGCGTCCGTCCCGCGCTTCCGGACACTGAGGATTGGTCACAACACCACATTTTTGAGATATTGGGCTAATCGAAACGGTGTTGTCTTAATTGCGTTTCTTATCCCACTTAGTCGGCAGCAACATCAAGTTCAAGAACCCGTTGATGAGTCATGATAAAGGGTAAAAACTGCAGCTTCTTTCTTTCCCTGACTTGTTGCAAAAACATGAGGTACTCAAAAGGACTATCCGGTTATACCCTTGGGCACTGGATACACATTTTAGTCGCCTTTTATGATATGCATGGGCTATAGTGGGACTATTCTAACCCGGATCGACAGGGGACCATCTTAAATTTAAGCCTTTGAGAGTTGTCTGCGAGCTCCTACAAACAACTAGGCCACCAATCTAAATAAATTACTTAATAATTATGTACTTCAATATAGAGTCGGAGAAACTTGGTAGATATGCAAACTAACAGAATTTAGATCGAAACCCAACAAATGATGCCAAAACGAAAACTTCCACATCCAAAGCAGCGTCCAGACGAGAGGCTAGAGCGGATTTCGTACCGAGTGTCTCCGTTTGGCCACGAAAATATCTCACTTTATCTCTAGCTATGAGTGACAGCTAGTCGTAACTAGGATTTCTTTGATGAGCGGAAAAAAACGACTCATGCCAGAGCTCGTTCGAGACGCTTGCTTTTCTGGTAGGGCTCTGAAAAACTGGTTGTTAATGGGTTCGCGAATGGGACTCGTTCTCTTCTGAACGGGGCTTAAAGTATAAATGGAAGCGATAAATCCATAAATCTTTCGGGATGCTCAAAGAGAAGGAGTTGAATCCTCCAGGAGGAGATGATGCCAACAATTTGAATGTTTGTTCCAAATAAAGTTGGACTTCCACCTGATATTAAAATATCATGTCCTAGAACACCTGTAAATCGGAAGGCCTGAATAGGCAGAAGATCAGGCTTCCCATTGACTGGCCTTCTGCAGCATTAGATTTTGTTATAGAAAGAAGAAATACACCTTTAGAAATACAGAAAAGATAGAAATACATCTTTATGGAGAAGAAATGTGGGCACATTTGTAGCAATTTCTTCTTGGTGTGCCCTGGATAATGCCAAACTCACTGTATATCATTTGCTTTTGTAGTGGAAAAAGAATCCCTGGCATTCTAAAACAACAACATGATTGTATATTATGATATTGATATTTTAAAGATAATTTTGGATGCAAGGATATATTTAATATTATTTAGAAAATACTTTAATTCATTTCATGTTTATTTAATTAAATAATTTTATTTTCTAATGTAGTTGTCAAACACTTAGACACTTGTCTTTAATGCCTAAGGCAAGAGCTGCACCGACGTTACTCACTTAGCACTACCCAGGAGGTGATGTGTAACTTTAAAATAAGCTACGGACGCGGAATAACAATAGAGAGTTTTTGCATACCGTACTTTAAAAATACGATATTTTTTCTCCCTAGCTCGCATGCTCATAGGAAACATTATTACAGATACGCATGCGCAATTTCCTATGAGCATTCGCGGAAGGGATCACTAACATGCCCGCAACGCTATACTATCTTGTTAGACCGGAACCTATGGTTTAAAGTGGATTCAGGAACCACTACAAACATCCAATGCACTGCCGGGACTCGAACCCGAAACCTGTGGTACCGAGCGCCAGCCATTCGGCCATTCAGGCCCCTTTAATTAAATAAATTGTTGGCAAAAAACACCCGTTATCATCAAAGCGAGTGAAAGAAATCAACAAGAGTTTGTGACAAATTAGATATATTTTTAAGATAAATAATTATTGTTTATTTGCGTACTAAAAAGATGGGGAAATATATTACGATTAAATATTCATTAGAGTTTGATAAATTTTGTTATTTTTATATTTATTATTTCGAAATAGATATTTTTTTTTTTTTGTTTCAAATAAGTGTCACAGTTAAAAAAATTAGATAAATAATCACTTAAAATTTTTAATTTCTGATGTGTAAAATGTAAGAATTTAAAAAGGCTTATTTGCTATATATATATATTAACTATTAAATGTATTTTTCTTAATTACAGCAATTAAATCAACAAAATCTATTTTTGTCTTATTTGTTGCGCTGCACACTTTAAAACAAAGAATAATGGATGATATTATTTAATTCAATTGATAATAATTGAAAAAAGACGTTTAATGCTATCATTACACAGCTTATGCATTTTAAATTCCGTGACAAAGTATTCAAATTTTAAAGTACATAGCAATTCTTGTGGGCTTGAGGGCCGAATGGCTAGTGCTCACTGACCCAAATTTCGGGTTCGAGTCCCGACGATGCCATAGATGTTTGTGGTTGTTCGGAATCCCCTAGTCCCGGTCTAATACGACTGTTGGGAGTAGGGCTGACAGCTCTACCCCGTAAAAAAAGAAAAACATCTCCTATCTCGCAAGTTGCCAGTAGACACCATGACCCACCATTGAGGCTGTTGCGTCAATGAAGAAAAAAAAGAAGTAATTCTCGTAATACCATACTCCAAATTATTTTTATTGGTCCTGTATGAATTCCAAATGATATTTATAAAATGAATTTTCTCATTTCTTGCAAAATGATAACGTAATTTATATTTAATCTGATCATAGTGGTACGAGGATTTCTTATTAAGGAACTGCATAAAAATTTAATCAAAATTTTTGGCCGTGGAGTAATAAATTATTCGCAAATGCATCACTTGAGCTTTGACTTTTTTTCCCTCTTCTTTTAGGTACAATCTACCAGTTTTTCTTAAAATAGATCGATTTAAAATTGCTAATCTTGGAGAAACAGTATTTCAAATCTTTCTGATTGGCTTAGGATGAAGGCAGTTTCGGAGTTTCATCTTGTAACTGGCCACGATTGCCTTGCTAGTCATTTTATACCGCATAAATGTAGTACTTAAAAATCCTTGCTGCAGGATTTGTAACCTTCGGGAACTTATGAACTGTGCTCATCTTCAACACTGTCCTGTGCTGTCTGCCTCATCTTTGTGGGAGCGATATTGGGAGGCTAGAAGCCGAATGGGTCCATAGACTTTTCTTTTGTTGCCATTTGCTATTTTATATTGTATTGTTCTGTTCTGTTTGTTTTGTTCTGCACGAATCCAGTTGTGTCTTTTGTACCCGCCATTGGAAATAAAAAAAAAAAAAAATATTTATAACCTGATTTATAGCTAGCTAGGTGTCAACAGCAATTCATCTTGAAGATGTTTGTGCCTCTTAATTCAGCAATCAGGTTTTAATAACATGGATCTTCTTCAAATCATCCATTATATTGCTTAAAGTCGCACACTTTACAATTTGCAAATCTGGGTGATTTAATATACACAAGATTTATTACAAGACATAATTATATACAAGTTATTAAATTATTATAGACAAGTCAAATTTTATGGCTTTGCTCTACTAATCACGGATTGAGGAAATATTTTGAAACAATTCATTTACTAATGAATAACCTTTAAACTTACTGATAAAGATTTAGTCAGTACGCTTTAAATTGTGTAATGTGTGAAACTCAATCATTACATTAATATATATATATATATAAGTTACAGTGTAGGACAACGAACGAGTAATATTTTAATACATTTATAATGCATAATCTAATTACAATATTATACCTAAGATAGACAAATGTGCAAAATCTAAATTTCAAAGTTTCCAAGAAACTTAACTATTGAAATTGAAACTCAAAAACTATTGCCTTCCTTTTCAGTTAAAAATTATTGCTTTCCATTACAGTTTACAATGCATAACGATAATGAATCATGATCGGCATTTTGATTTTATTTCTATCGTGTAAAGAGTAATTATTGCTCATTCTTTAGTTTGCTTTATAAGTCAATAATTACAATATATCATAAATATTTACGATCACTTAAAATATTAATATAATTTAAAAATCAGAATTACGAAATTAATGTTAATTTTAACATGGATGACATTAGTATTAACTGGGAGATATGAGCGCCATCTATTTTTTCATGAACAAATTATTTCAATTTGTTTGTAAACAATATAAATATTTTTTACTACTAAAAGCAAATATGTGATGAAATTCATCTTTACAGTTACTGGGAATTCGAGAAACTTGAAAGGAAAAGGATGTACGCTTACACACAATTCCTTTTATTTATATTTTAAAAATATCATTTGACAGAGTAGAAAAATAATTTGTTAATATTAAATAAGTAGTTTTAATTGTTAATTGATATTTGTATAAATGCATATTTTACGTGGACATCGTGGTTTATTGAGATGTTTTTCATCTTATACAGTTCGCCATTCAAACAAATATTTAAAAAATGGGTAAATATTCATTGTTTTATTTTCTGAATCTTTATATAAATTTCCTTATTTATTGTAAGGAGATTAATTAAGTCGCAATAGATTTGCGCATTTCATGATTCATTTATTAAATTTACTTTAAACGTAATTCAGAAGCTATCAATGAATTATAAAAACATTTTATGAAATTAAATTCTATCTTATTGAAAATACTATAATCGAAATATTTCATGCAATTTACTGAAGTTCATAATATTAAACATAAATATTTCTTGTCATTCATGAAAGTTTTTCAAATTATTTATTTTTATATGAAAAAGGTATAGTAAATTTTTATTTTTTATTATTGTGTGGCCTTTACACCTAATAAGTATAGATATATATTTTTAAGGTATTTAAATTTTTTTGATGAGGCAACTATGAGAAAAAAAAAATTTTTTTTTTTTTTTTTTTCTCTCTTTCTCACTTTCTTTAACAAAATTAGAAACAAAATATTTTCATGCAGATATTTTGAGAATAAAATATTGTTTTGATGATTAAATGTTTCCCATGTCATAATTCTTTATTTTTAAATAATCATAGCATATTTTCCATGTGTTATATAAGATTTAAAAGCAAAAAAAAAAAAAAAAAAAAAAAAAAAATTCATCATCATTAAAATGTATTTACTAAAATGAAAGAAAAAGATTAGTTGTAATGACAATATAAGTTAAAAAATATGATGATATTATAATGCTACAAATGTGTTTTATGGTTGATATTAGTGTTGCATATTTAGTTAATGGAGAAAAGTATGAAGTAGGAAGTATTTGAATCCATTTAAATAATCATCATGAATATAAATTTTATGTCTTTTAAGCTTTTTTTTTTTATCCTTGTTATTTAAATTTGTTTATTTTACTGTACAGTTAAAATATTATTATTTTAAAGCATAATATTTTTCTTAAAAAAAATTATTTTTTTTTATTTTATTGGACATAATTATTTTAATCAAATTTTAAAAATACATTAAGTAATGTAATTATGTGTTGATAAGGGAGTTAAATTTTTAACAATAATGAACAAGATAACAAAAAACACCTTGTCATTTCTCTAAAACTTTTAATTACCTTATTTTTAGTCATTATATTTCAAATAATTGATATCATCTTAAACATTTGAAAAATTGCAATAAAATATAAGATTATGTAGATTGAACTGACATCTATTTGTTCTTAATAATTTATTTAAACTCATTATTTTTATTTCAGATGTTACATGTCTGCATTTAACCAAAAACAGACTGAGAATAAATTGGGTGGAATACAATTTTCTACTTCATCAGATCAAAATTTCTACAGACGTTTCTATTCTCCTTTATTAATTGGTGCTTGTGCTGTGTCCTGTGGAATAGCTTTATGGTGTATGAAAAATGATCATGTATATGCTGATGTGCCAAAAGGTATGATTTTAAAAATTTTATACAAAAATATACATGTTTATCCTTTCTCTTTTATAACTATACAATTTATGTTGCATTTTAAATTTAACTTAAATTTGTTGCACATGCTTTAGCAATGTTTGTTTGAACTTTTTTTAATATAATTAGTACCAATAAATGTTTAAATTGCATTTTGGGATGCTTGTTAATCATTTTATTTTTTCCTCCTTTATTGTGCTAAAAAGCAGCTCCTTGCAAACTTTTGCTGTAGTAATTTTTTACATAGATGCCTTTTCTGCATTCTTTGTTTACCAATTATCACATCAAAATTTTAATTTAAATTAATATTAAAAAACTCATGAGCGCATTTTTAACATATCTAAAAAAAAACGGCCTTAGTCTGAATTGATCATGTTATTATTATTAAACTGAAATGCAAGGTTTGCCATGAAAGATTGCACATTTTTGGAAAAGTTATGAACTTATTTTTAACCTTATAAAATTATTTTCTACATATAGTTGATTTCTTACAGTATGAGAAAGAAATCATTTCCTGTAAGTTTATCATGCAAAGATTACCTGTAAGATTACCATTTGCCCACTTAATGCATAATGTTTATATTGCTTTTAAAAAAAAAAAAATCTTCAGTGTAGTAGTCAAGTATAAACTAGACTTATTATGAAACGTAAATATCAAATGCACTTATTTTATTTTACTTTTAAAATTCTAGATGCAGCTGGTAATGAGATTCGTGGACTTCCTGAATATACGGCTGATGACATAGCCAAACATGATAGCATTGAAAAGCGAATTTGGGTTTGTTATAAGACTGGTGTGTATGACATTACAGATTTCATACCTAAGCATCCCGGGGGTGAAAAAATTTTAATGGCTGCCGGTGCTTCACTGGAGCCTTTTTGGGAATTATTTGGAGTTCATAAAAGTGCTCAAGTATGTGTGCTTGATTTAGGTGTATTATGCTTTCTTGTTAGTGCTGATATTTCAAATCTTATACACATGTGCAACTCTATGTTTAATGTTAGAAATTTTTAGTCTCAATATCAAAACATTTAGAAATATCATCAAAAAACTAAACATAATTTTAATTATTGATTTTATTAATTAATTTTCTAAAATGATTCTACACACTGATTTTCATTAATTTTCTATAATGAATAGACATTTGTAATGTTTACATTAACTGTTTATTTAGTTTTAGATCTTTAAAAATGAAGGTTGTTTGTAAAGGGAGCAGGTTTTAGTTCTTGAAATTTTTCCTTTAAAATTTTAACAAGTTTAGATTGGGACTTGTTGGGTGTATTTTCGAAAAAATCACACAGTAACTTAATGTTTTCACCCACAGAAGTTCAGCTGGTGTAGAATGAAAATTGGTTGTGCATAATAATCCAAGTAGAAGGATTGGAAAAAGTCTTGCCCAGCTTTGATTTTCATGGTGCATAATAGCAACCTTTGGTGTATTGTGCTTATGTTCAATTTAACTATTTGACTGTGAATGATAAGCCAATTATTCGTAATTTGTATTTTTTAACGTGAAACTTTTAAGTTTGGATAATTAAAAAAATAGAAATGATTCAAATTGGATTCCCTAATTAGTTGTGATTATTGTAGGACATTCAAAGGGAGAAATCCAATTCTTGATTAATGCATCAGTGACTGTTTCAGCTTGGATGTATGTGTAAGGGTGCTGCAATTCATCTATTATATTTAGGTAGAACATATCTGTAATTCATCCATTTTTGATAAGGCATCAGTGACAATGCTATCTTTTCCGTATATGTGTTAGATAACCACTGTTAACTGTGTAATTTACTTCAGATATCTTGTCTAAAAGCTACTTTTCCCATCTTTTGATGGAAAGCGAAACGAGGAATTTGTGATCTGATAATCAGGTGAATTTGTGATTCTCCAACAAATATCAGAAATGTTTGTTGAAGGAACAAGCAACCAAGAGTTCTTTATCATAGGTGAAATAATTTTGTTTCATTGTTGTTAGAGGTTTCTGAGAAGAATCCAATGGATAACCAATGTCCATTACAGTTGTCTTGACTTGATCTTAGATGCTTCATCCGAAGCATCTTGTATTAAAGCAAGTTTTGATGGACAAACAAGAATGTTTGTTGTGCATGATTATTCTATACACAGTTCAAGTGAATGAGAAGACTTATCCACCCATTCTATTTTGTGGTTGTTATTTTTCTAATTGACTACTGAATAGTTGTTAAGGAATGCTTGAATTTGAGTAGCATTTCAGATAAAGCATCTATAAATGTTTCACTCATTCTGTAATTTGCTAAGATCTATAAAAGTTTCAAATTATAAACATTTCAACATTTTCATTCTTTCATCAGTTACTTTAACACCTTTGATTGAGTGTGGCATAAAAATTACCCTCAGGCTTGGCAAAAATATATTTGCTGAGTTTAATTGTCAGACTATGTTTAAGAAATCTTTGAAAAATAATTTGTAGTTGTTAAAAATGTTCTGTACTACTCTGTTGTGTGATGCTATGAGAATATTATTGATGTGTGGAAAGCTGAAATCAAGTCCATGTAGAACTGAATGGATAAACATTGGAAATTCTATGCAGCTGAGTCCAAACATTATAAATGGAAATTCATAAAACCCAAATGAAGTACAGATATCTGATTCTTTCATAGGTATTTCATGATATGTTTGATGGTCTGAAGTAGAAAAATTATACATATTTCTAGCTGAGTGAAATCTTGAAGGACTATGAGACACCAATCAGCTTGTGGGCATTAAAGGCTCTGATATCAGTCACCAAGAATTGTATTTTTCTTCACAACATTCAAGTAGCTAGATGATCAGCTATTTGATGGTGATATGTACCATATTCTAGTATATACTCGTATAGTGACATTATGCTTGCTTTAGCATTTCTTTGATGCAGAATTTTCTGATGTGACTTATTTGAATTCTTCTAAAAGAGTATGGATGTCATAATCTAAATCAAAAATGTTTTAAATGTAATTAAATGTACCTTCCAGGTCACCAGATATAGTATCTGGGTTATACTATATGTGTAGCAAGATTGTACAATGAAATAATATCCACATCACAACATTTAATTAATATTTACAAATAAATGAAATTAGACAGAATTAAATTATCACTGCAATTAAAACAAGCTATGAGTTAGTGTTTACTGCAAGAGGTAAATAACAGAACTGAATAGCAAGTTAGTTCTATAATAACAAGTTTTAACAATAACAATCATTCATTTAAAGACTGCAAGCTAATAAAATCATAGTTGTATTTTTTGATTGTCCATTTGTATTTATAAAAAATAAATTGTGTTTAAAATTAAATAATATTTTCATACATTAATTTGTATTGTAATATGTATCCTGCATATTAATTTTTATGGTTTTTAAAAATGTATTGTTACTTAGGGAAGTTGCCTCACTGTTGCATATATCTTCACGTTTAACAAACTTTTCTAATTGAAATCCTTGCTTACTGTCATCTTATAATTTTATTAATATGTTTGTTTCATGACAAAGTGAGATGCAAATAGGGATTTATTTTATTTATTTATTTATTTTGTTTATTTGCATTTTAGGTTCTCAAAATGTTAGAAGAGTATCGCATTGGTAATTTAAGACTTGAAGATAGAAGTTTGGATAATCAAACCACAGACCCTTTTGCTGCTGATCCTAGGCGCCATCCCATTCTTGAGGCTCGCTCTAAAAAGCCTTTTAATGCTGAACCACCTCCAGATCTCCTGGTAGAAAACTTTTTAACACCAAAGTAAGAAATGTTAATTATATGCATATAAAGTGATTAATAGATTCTTTTAATGTGAAGTCTTCTCTTATAAATTTTAAAAATAATTTAGTTCTCTGAATTGACTTCTATTATTGCTAATTAAAATAACCATTCAATAAAATAATCTTACATATATTATATCCTTTTTCATAAATAAATTTTTTCAAAAATACAAATTAAATTAGATCATAATTTTGAAATTTTATATAAAATGTTGTAGGAGATGTACGAGATCTGTAAAAAACAATCAGATATTTTTTTTTTTTATTATTATTATTGAAAACATAATATTAAATTGGACTAAATATATAATATCTGTAGGTGATGAATATTGTTCATATATAAAGTGTAATACAATATTTTTATTATATTATTTTGATTATAACTGTTTTTTCATCATTTAGTAAATCTATAGTGTTTACTACTTCTTGTAAAACTATTTTTTATGAATTCCTTTTCATTTCTATCATTTTTGATGAATTGAAGAAAATTTCTAAATAGTCTTTTGCTTTGCTTAGTACAGAACTGCCACTTTATTCATTTTTCATTCTCTTTAGAATTTTCTTGGTATATATTTCTTGGTATATCTCAAAATTAATTTTCTGTTTTCAGTGCACTAAAATTCTTATTTGAATCTGATTGATTGTTTTAGAAATTTTCTATCTAAATGGTTGGATAGACAATTAAAAGGAACTTCTTTAATTATTATTAGTCCATATATATGCAAATATTATTTTCAAAATTTTAAGTTTAATATTTTGCCTTTCCACTTAAAAGTTTATTAAAAAAGGCTTGCATAAATCATTTAGCAGGAACTAGAAATGGATTTCATTTTTAGAATTATATCAAATAGTTTATGTAAAAGTGTTAGGAATTACCTTTGGCTCGTTGAAAATTCTTAAAATCCATTTTGTATGTGAACATAAGTTTTAAAAAATTATATTTAATACTACTTAACAACTATTGAATTAATCCAATGGAAATATAATTAGAATAATTACAGTTAAAGAAAATATTTGCATTTAATCCCCTTTTATTGTATTTTGAGTTATTTATTTATTACCAAATATTTAGGAAATACCAGTTAAAAAGATAAATACTGTGTTTCATTAACTTTTTATTATATTAAATTCATATGCAAGTTGTTTAAAATTGTATAACAAACTTTAAGAGGTGGTAAAACACACAAATACAATTTTTATAAGATGCATAGTGGAAAATGAAATACAAAGGCACATTATGATGGTGAAATCAAGGAAACAAAATAAAAACTGCAAAAGGAGTGTCTAAGTTGTAAAAGCAAATTAGTGAGATGAAAGCTGCAGGATCTAGTATTTCGACTCATGAAACTTAGTATGGTTGCTACTTTTCATTACCCATTATATCATTCAGTGTAGCACATCAAGTACACAGCTAGTGTGCTCTTATTAGACTGACCTGTTTCTGTATCCAGAATATTCCGCAACTGCTGCTCTGTCAACCCTCTCATGACTACCATCTGTCCAAAAAAAGAGAATGGATTCTATTTGCACAGCTACTGATGCAAGTGCTCGTGTTTTAGAATCCAGTAACTGCCTGTGTGGGAAACTCTGTTTATAGTCATGTTCCCTCTCTCCTGTTGCATGTTTACAGCACCATAAGGGAAATGCATATTAGCTTTTTTCCATGTTAATAAGATTCTCCTTCCTCCTATAGATTAAATTGTAATTAATAGTTGTACTTGCTGGAAGGACCTCATTTGATAACTTTTATTTACCATGACATATGAATTTTTTTTTTTTTCTCCTGTTGATATTTGCATACATGATATTCTTCTTCCAGTAACTCATAACAGGAATGATGTATGAATGTTTGCAAAGTTGGCATTTCCAAACTCTAGTCCATTTGTATTTTATTTTTGACCGTGCATTATGTGATGAAAATTGTTTTGGTATATGCTAATACCTCTTGAAATTTGTCAAATTTTTTTAAACACCCTGTGTACTTTGATAATACATGAAAAAAATTTCTGAGCACTTAATTTAATAAAAATTTAAAAACTTTTAAATGTAGAAAGAAATTTATTAGATTATTATGTAATGAATTTTTCCTCCCATCAGGATTAATTATATTCATAAACTTTGTTTCAATTTGTAAAAGTATTTTATTACTCATTGTCCCTATTTTACTTAAAAATCTAACACATTTTTTTTATTTTGAAATATGTATAAAAGTAAAAATCAATGAAAATTACCCAATTTCTAATGGAAATTTGTTTCAAAAATATGTTTTCACTTTTCTGTTAAAACTCTAGTCTTTTATTTTTCAAATTTAAAGGGTTATAATTATATATATATGAAGAATTTAAATTATTAATTTATTTTTTGAATATTTAAATACCAATAGGAAACTTTTCTCTATGAATGTGAATGGGCAACAGATGGAAGTCAAAATTAAATAAAGAAGGCGTTTGTTTCAGGTACATTGAATAAATTATTTCCAAAATGCCATTATTTTTTAATAAAATCGTCTTTATTTATTATACACTTTGAATGTTTAGATTTTGGGTTCTTTCCTTAACAATCTCTTATGTTTTTCCCTTTGTGGTTATATCCCAGTTTTTGAAATGGGACATTTTTATTTGATGTGTAATATTTCTTCTGTTATGAAATTTTTATGCATGTTTTTAATTTCTGTTTTCTTTATTTAAGAGAGATTCCTTTGTATCTTTCTTCACATAATATAAATTGTTTTATATTTTCTTCATTTAGAAAATATTTGGTATTTTAATATCCCTAGAATTTTATATTCTTCTTCTTTACTTTCACACAAATTTTATTATGTAGTTTGTATGTTTATGTTAAAAACATATTAAACCACATTTGGTTTTAATTTTGGTATTTATTAATTAAAACTTTATTATTATATATTACAAAAAGTTACATATTATATATTACATCATTTAAAAATATTGTGCAAAAATAGTCATGTTTGCAAAGTATAATTATACTGTAGAAATATATTGTTTTTCTTTTCATTGTATTCCTAAAATGTTAAATGAGGTGTATTGAAATCTAAGTTATATAATATAAATTCCTATTGTCACTTAAATTTATTTAATTCTCTAAAAATTTGAAATAATTGATGAAATTTTTAACAAGTTTTTAAATTAACTAACATTCTTTTCTCGTTAAATTATTTGGGATTGGTTTGTTATAAATGAAGATGCATCTAATTTTTTTTTTTATCTTGGTTACAAAAATGAAATTATTGCTGATATTTGTTTATGCATACTTTCATTATTTTTTTTATAAATGTGTGTTAATTGTAGTTATAAATTCACACATATAATGGTTTTTCATTTACAAAGAAAACAAAAGAATTTTTTTTTTTTAAATATCAATTTACTTTTATAAATAACTACTTCTATCTTAAAAATTAATTTGTTATGATTTTAAATTTAAAAAAACATGTCAAATCAAAACCAACTTCATAAGTTCTTTTTCCTCAAAAATTAAATGTAAATCTATAACTCCACTTGCATTTGAAGGGTGAAATTCTGTGTAAGAAAATTGAAATTCTCCCCTGCTTGCATTATACAGATTTATTTGAATATTTTGTTTATTTGAAAAAGCCTCAACTTTATCAGTAAATTGTTGTTCATGAAGTTTATCAACAAAATATTACCCCTGTTCCACTTCAAGAAGAGTAAATTTTAGCTTTTTCATTATTTATGAAATTCACAAAATTTTATCTTCAATGTGTGTTAAAAATACATTTATTCTATATTAAGAATTATCATAATTCTCTATACTTTACATTTCTGTTGAATTATTATCTGTAGAAAAGTACAGCTTATAACATGTAAGGTATTAACTTTTGTGCTATTATAACGGAACTGAATATACTACAATATATACTGACTTATTGTTATAATCTATGAAGATAACAGCTTTAATCACTTCTTTTGAATTCTTCTTATATTTTATATTGTATCTGGGGCTCATTTTCATTTTATTGCTTTGTAATACAAGAAATATAAAAATAACTTTATATAATCAACCTGATTAAATGTATGCACATCTTATTAATTTTAGTGAAGTATTTTTTTGTTCGAAATCATCTTCCTGTGCCTAATGTTGATATCGAAGAATATGAATTGGAAATCTGTGGGAGAGGTATTGAACCAATAACTTTAAAATTGGATGATATTAAGACGAAATTTAAGAAACATACTGTGACTTCTACAATACAATGTGCAGGAAACAGACGTTCAGAGTTAAATACTGTAAGATTTTCTTTGTTTATATTTTTTGTTGTTTAAATTTTATAATTAGATTTTCAGAATTATTGTTTTATAAAATAAATTATTTCTAAATGAAGAATGCAAAGTTAATAAAATTTTTATTTATATATTAGTTTATATAAATACAAAAAAATTTTAAATAAAAGGCTGAAACTTATATTTTAATAAAAGGCTGAAAATGTATAAAATAGTTTTAAATGTTTACCCCTCTGCTTCAATAAATTGTAGTACTGTTAAAATGAAAAGAAACTTTTTGATTTTAAACTTTTTTTTTATCTAGAATTATCTTTTTTTTTATTAATTTTTCTCATTTTTATGATATGAAAGTATTTTGTCTAAAACGCAAAATACTATTCTACATTTTATGTAAAATGATATTAAATCAAAGTATATAAATTTATTCTTGTTATAGCAGCATCTTTAAAAGTACTATTGGTAGTTTTATTTAATATTTTAATAATTACAGTAAAGCACCCATATGCCTTTAATGCATTTTTTAAATTTATTAATTATTTTATACTTATGCAAATGATTACTTTTTATATTAAGCATTAAACTCTACTGTAGCTCAAATATAAAAATGAAAACTAAATAAATAGGATAGAAAAAGTCTAGTAAATCAACAAAAAAAAAAAAAATATAGTTTCAATATCTTGTTGACTAGATAACAGAGTGAAGAGTATCTTGCACCATATATTGATAACTTGAAAACAAATTTCATGACGCATAGAAATATTTAAAATCTCATCGAATTAAAATGTTATAAATTAATAATGTGATTATACCTTAATAAAGGATATATTTTTCTTATATATTGAATGGTAGCTCAGAATATTCTAATTATCTTACAAAAATTTCAATAGGTGAAAGAAGTAAAAGGTTTGAATTGGGGATCAGCTGCAATTAGCAATGCAGAATGGAGTGGAGCATTATTGTATGATGTTTTGAAATATGCTGGGATTGATTTTGATGATCAAAAAATTCAACATATACAGTTTGAAGGGTTAGATACTGACCCTGCAAATATGCCTTATGGAGCTTCTATTCCTGCTATGAAGGTTACTTTCTTATTCATAATTTCTCAATTTGCTTGTTCATTAAAAAATTAGTAACATATATGTAAATTATTTGATATATTTGTAAAATTGTAATACAAAATTACATTAATTGCTATTTATATGATAATTACAATTTATTTGAGCGGTTTTGTTTTAAAAAAGTAAAACAGATATAAATAGAATTATCACAATAAATTTACAATACTTAACTTTTAATTTAAATATTATATATTGCTTTTCAAAATTATTTTTGATAATTTTTTTTATGTTGAAGGGATATCTATAAATGAACAAGACTGGCTCAAAAAGTATATTTATTTGTAATTTATGGCAAATTTATTGTTTGTCTTCTTCAATTTATTCCCCATTGGTGCTTACACATTGATCCATTTTATTTTACACAAGTCAAAAACATGTTCTAGTTCATTTTCTGATAACTGTTTTGTGACATTTTCTTCTTAGCAGCCTCCAATGGCTCAAAAATAGGATACTAAATCGAGAGTATTTCATTGTACTATTTCGCTAAACTATTTTCATGTTGCTATCCTCCTACAAAATTTTCCATAATGTCTTTTCAATGTTGCTAGATTCAGATATCATTTGGACACCGACAGTGAGCTCGAACAATCTGACTTATTTTTTTCTTCATATTTTCATCAATTCTCGAATTGCTGACCACCCAGAGCATTCTTCTTTTACTTCCTTACAATTTTCAGTGAACCTTTTGTGCCATTTGCATGTCTTCTTTGTAAACAATCTGTTCGTGCTTTGTTCAGTTTAACTGAAAATTTGAAACTCGCACGCTGTGCATTTTTAAAAAATAATTTTTTAACAGCATGCAAGGTGAAATGCAAGCACACTTAATCACTACTGGTGAAACTCTGAGAGTTCAATAATGATGATGCCTTTCACTGCTGACTCAGACACATTTAGGTCCCTTGTCCCTGGGTTGTCATTCAACTTTTGTTGCATTTCATGCTAAGCTCTAATTCTGTTACTTTTTAGACAAATCTTGTATTTGATACTTAAATTATTTTTTATCTCACTAAAAATAAATACCTTCTTATACATTGTAAAAAATTTTAAACAACTTTTTTTTTATACTCTCTTCATTACTTAATCAATTTATCGAGCAGTTTTTTAAAAATTGTTTTAATTTTAGGCTTTCAATCCTCAAAATGATGTGCTATTAGCATATGAAATGAATGGGAAAGAACTCCCCAAGGATCATGGTTTTCCAATTAGAGTTGTTGTCCCTGGTGTTGTTGGTGCTAGAAATGTAAAATGGCTTGGTAAAATAATTGTCAGTGAAGAGGAAAGTGAAAGCCATTGGCAAAAAAATGACTACAAAGGTAAGATTTTGGATATTATTTAATAAATATGATTCAAAGCTAGGCATTGAATTTTTTTTATCCAATTATCAAAAAAAAAAAAGTATATCTAACTTAAATGATTTTTGTCCAGTTTAAAATATAATTCCAACTAAGCTTTCTTAATTGTTGAAAACATTCTAAATTTATGATTTTTTAAAATACTATATTTGATTCTAGCGGTGTTATAGTAGTTTTAAAATTCTCATTTTATGTCTCACTTTAAATATCGGTTAGAAACCAACGATTTCTTTTAACACAATTTTATACTGTAAAAGTTAAAATCTTATATGTAAGAACCTAATTTTTAATTAGTATATTATATTAATGTAAGAAAATAAATATTTTTAATTCAGTTATATGATATAGCTTAAACCATTCTCTTTTGATAAATTGAAACTGCTCATTATCCAAAATTATATAAATTACTTTTTATTTAAAATCTTCGACATTAAATAATTAATACTATTTATGAAATTTTTTTCTAGGTTTTTTTTCTCCTTCTACTAATTGGGATAATGTGGATTTTACCAAAGCACCAGCTATTCAGGAACTTCCTGTTAATTCTGCTATTTGTAAACCAAGTGAAAATACTAAAGTGAAGTTACAAGATAACTGCCTTAAAGTAGAAGGATATGCATGGAGCGGCGGAGGGAGGAAAATAGTGAGGGTTGATGTTTCAGTAGATGGTGGGAAAACATGGCATATCGCAGATTTAATACAAGATTCTAGTCCTCTGTACAGGTGTTGGGCTTGGACTATATGGAAAGTAAGTAGAATTTTATAAATACTGATTGCTTCTGTCTATATTTCTCAGTGGCCTGGTTGATAGCGTTCTGGCCTTTGGTACCACCAGGCTTCAGGTTCGAATCCTGGATGGTGGCATGAATGTTTGTCAGTGGTTTGGAATCCACTTTAAACTATAGGTCTCGGTCTGCTTAGCCCCCGTGTGCACAAGATAACTGTAGAGCTACAAATAAATTGGCTAGAAATATAGACAGAGATTTTGGTTTATCCTTTAGAGAAAGAAAATAAAACCATTAGAACAAGACCAATAGAAAGAGAAGTTCTCTTTTATATGAAATTAAGTGTTTTTAAAAAATTTTCTCCATATTGTAAACATTTTAACTTTTCAGAAATTTAATTTTTCTTTAATATTCAATCAATTATTAGTAAATTGATTTTTTTAAATAGTTAATAACCAGTTCTCATCATTATTTAGTCATGCATTGTATATTTTCAATATAAAATGAAATTTACATAAAAATTTAAGAACAAGTATATATTTATATTAAGAGTTTAAAAAAAAGGAAATTTTTAAAAATTATCCTTTTTTGTTAATAGTCAATTTTGTATTTGAAATTTATTATATAAGATGGATTAAGTAATTACTTTCATTATATATTAACTAGAAATTATTCTGCATTTAGGTCAATGTTCCAGTAGATGCTTCTTCTGATTCAGAGCTTCAAATCATTTGCAAAGCCATAGATTCATCTTATAATGTTCAGCCAGATTCCTTTCCTCCCATATGGAATTTACGAGGTGTTTTGGGAAATGCATGGCATAAAATAACTGTGCAAATCCAAAAATAATTCAATGCTAGTATTTATATTAACATTGAATTTGAATATATATATTTTTTATTAAAAAATTTTTAAACAACTGGTTTATTTATTTATCATATAAACACTTATAATTTTACATAAAATATATTAAAACATATTCCTTTATAAAAGAATACAATACATTTGTTCCCATTGTACATCAACATATGTAAAAAAAACAAGAGAATTTTCTGAGTCATTTGTACTATCAATCGATTCTTTAACATTTATAAAAATATACAATTTATAGCCTAATTCAACAATATATATATATATATGTTATAAAACAATTTAACAATCAATGCAACATATACAAATATCTTTGGTATTATCAAATTTTTCAGTATTAGTATAAAATATGTTATGATTCAAGACAATATGTATTGGACAGACTTCCTAGAAAATTATATAATAATTGATGCCATAAGTTAGGATTGTCAAGATATGCCGGATGCCTCCCATTTGGTATTTCTTGACATTGACTCATTGGTAATAAGCTCAATAAAGCTGAACTTCGAGATCGATCTTTTTCACCAAACACAACCATGGTTGGAGTCTGAAAATTCATAAAGATTGTATTGTATTGTAATAATTAGAAATAAGAAAAAATACAGAAATACTTAAAATTATAAATCTGACAAGCTACTTTATATTAGGTTAAAATTAGTATATTTATGAGCATTGTAAACCTTGAATCTTGATTCATAGATCCTAACAAACATGCAATTCCTCGAATTTTGAACATATTGATACTGCTGGAATGTTGCCAGCATTTTTTCTATTTAGTAGAAAGGTAATGAAAATTTTTCAATAATGCTAATTATGATATAGAAGTATACAGTTTGTACTAATTATTTGTTAAAGAAATTCTCCAAACAGATCAGAGTAATTGCAGGGTTTTCTAAACAGGACATTTTCCTCCCAAGTAAAATTTCAGAATTGAAGTAAAATTAAGTTGCACAGAATCATAACATTGCCATCACATGAACAATATAAATTAATATTTCAAAGCTTCTTTATTAAAACTCTATATGTTTTAAATCTATGTATAACTTGCTGATTATTTTTTTGAAATGAAACCTTTTAGCATGCAAGGCTCCTAAGGTCACTCACTGTACTATAAACACTTCTAACCACTATTACAAAAGAATATGAAGAGAAATTTCCTTTAAAAAAAAATTTACTATGTGAAGATAATTAAAATTCTAGTTATTTGAGTGGATATTTAAATTCAAGTCGGAAAATTTGAACTTGCCTTTCAAATAAACAATGAGAAAAAAAAAAAAAAGCTTTTAACTGGTTTAATAAATAATTTTATTAAAACAAGATTATTGATAGGATGATGATTTTTGTTATTTAACAATACTATATCCTGTGAGAAGGAGCAATTTTCTCTAGGAATAATTACCTCACATTTTTGTACTGAAAAGAAGCAAACAAGTCAGTCAAGCAAGATAATCAAAACTAACACAATTTCTTTCTCAAAATGGCAAGTGCAAGAAGATTTCTAAATTATAGATTTTTATTTTTAACTCTATGTACTATCACCTGCCATCATAAGGCATGATTTTTAAAATAATTTTTTAAACAGTTTATTTAAATTCAGATTAATAAAAATGAAATAGCAAATACTTTGTCACGTGTTTGAAGAAGTTTATTACAATAAGACACTAGTTTTATAGACACTGTTCAATATTGACTGTAAATAAAAAGTCAGCATTTGTAAAAAAAACTAATAATAATAATTGTGTACATGAGCAAAATGCAGAAAGTAATCCAAATCTATTAATTTTAAGATTTTATATATATTTTGAAATGAAAAAAAAAAAAAAAAAAAAAAGAAAACTACATACCTGAATATGACTCAGATCAGGAATGGGATCATAAAGAAATTCTTGCAACGGTTTGTAAACTTCATTTTTGATTGATGGATCTTTACAAGCAGGTAATTCTTCAAGTATCTCAATACCAACTGGTGCTACAGGAACAAAGCCAGCAATGTTTTTCCAATTACATAGTAGGTAAGGTAGTGAAAATCTACCACTCATGCTTGGACTTATGACAACAGGACAATTCATTCCAAAATTCCTGATAACAGAGTGAAGAAAGGATGCTCGATCACGAATTTCTACTTTTGGTGAATTAGCAAATCCTATAACAAAATAATTTGATTTGAAGAAAATTAATAATAAATACTTAACTTCATTTTAAACAACATTTTTATTTTGTTTTCTTTATTATTAAATTCCATAAATACAAGACTTTTCTGTTCATTTTCTTTTCTTAAAAACGATTTAATAATAAAAAAGGAATCATCTTACCTACAAAATCCTTACCATTTTACAATAATTTATGTAGTAACAAAAGCTTTGGTCTATAAGCACTTTAAAAACAAATGTTGACTTCATTTCAATTTTCTCTCCCAAAATTGATGCAATTAAAATATTAAAAAAAAAAAAAAAGTAATACATGTAAAGAAAAAGAATACATATTACAATATTCTAGTATAATACTTTTAAATTATTCTAATGTAATAATTTGAAAAGTATTTTTTAAATTAAACATCAGCCATCTATTCTTCATATAGAGTACCAAGATATTTATTTAAAGATCCCTAATCATATTTTGAATTAATGCAGACTTTTAAAAGTTAGTTACCTTGACTAACCTAACTATTTTGAAATAATTATGAGTCTATCACCTAACAAAATAAATATTTTTTTTAATTTTTAGGCATGATAAAAAGCAAACACCTTAAATAATTACATAACATTCATCAAGCAAGATACCTCCATAAAGGAAGAATAGACATAATTATTATAAAAATACATAATTTATGTCTTGAGCATATGCACTTCTTGACAAAACTATCTTCAGAATATTGTGTTTCATGCCAAATTCCTGAATGACTTGTTTTTGCATGAATTATTAATATATCATTAGAAATGACTTTGTTCTATGAAGAGCCATTAAAGTTATAGAAGCTGTCTATAAAGATAGGCCAAAGAAAAGTTAAACTGCTATTTTTAGTCCTTGTAATTAAAAAACAGTATCTCATTTATGAATTAGATTAATATAGAAAACTTAAAAAGTAGTTATTATTTAAAATACATAAAATTTCTTTTCAAGTATAGATAAGAATTTATCAATAATTTAGACACAATATTTATGTTTAGTTAATATTTTTTAAATGTCTTCAACTTACACTAAATAATGTCAAATTATTTTTAATAGAACAAATAATAAATGTATGCTTTATAAGAAAAATTAAAATTGTATATTAAAAAGGTATCTAAATGTTTAATCCACATATCAAAGAAATTATGGAAGAAACTTGGGTTCATTTTTCAAGTTCATATATTTTTAATTTTAAAACATTCATGCAAAATATGATAAAATAAAAATAAAATATATGAACTTGAAAAATGAACCCAAATTTCTTCCATGAAGGAGAAGTGAAAAGGAATTGTCTCATAAATTAAATAATTCAAATTAATTCATTTATAAATATATTGTTTTATAAGAATTAATGCATCATGAATTTAAAATTTAAATTTTCTGTAAGATTTGTTGTTGTTGTATCCCTCCTGGAAGGAGGAGAGAGGGGTGCAGCTTCTGTTCTGTTGGAGCACCTGTAGGTAGAAGTCTGACTTCTGCTCTGTGACGCTCATACAGTCATAGGAGACCAGGACCTACTGCTTAAAGTGGATTCCGAACCACTACAAACATCCATGGCACCGCCGGGACTCGAACCCGAAACCTGTGGTACCGAGCGCTAGACACAAGACCATTCAGGCCCCTCTATAAGATTTAATATGCTAAAATAATATTTTAATTTAAAAATATATTAAAACTCCTGAATATATATGTAATATTTGTCTTCAATTAATTATCTATAATATGCACATGATTTCATTTATTTCCTTTGAGATGAATCATAACTGAAACTTTCAATTAAAAATTATTTTAAATAAATGCACTATAAATTTTTTATTATCATCAGATATTTGATAAACCGTTATGCTGTTATTTTAATAAGATGCATAAAATTAATATTTAAAGGATTAGTTATGAAATAATAATTCTAAAATTATCTAAAAAAAAAAGATATAACAAACCAGGTAAATCTATAGCAACAGTATGATAACCCATTGCAGATAAAATATGAATTGTTCCAAGATCAAGCCATGTTTTTGATGAGAACATTTGCCCATGCAGCAAAAGAACACTAATAGCAGATGATGTTGACTCGGGAAGTGGCAATGCTTCTCGATAAAATACTTGTGCTTGCTGAATAAATGAATAACTCAAAGTTTAAAATTTTACATTTATGCATGTCAAAGAATAATAATAGGTGTTTTTCCCTTTATCTAATTTTATAATGCATTTAGCAATATTGAGACACGAGAAAAAAATTTAAGATTAATAGCAAAAGCTGATATTAAAACTATCATTAATGCATATCATTCATTTTACAGGGAACAGAAATTAATATATAAAAACATAAGCTGAAATTCATAACTTATTATAATAATTAAGTTTAAAATAAATAAAAATTTATGTGCAATCAATATAAACTTTTTTAATAAAAGTGTCTGGAATAATATTAACTGATTTGTAAAATGCTTTTTGAATTTTTTTATTAATATATTTATCAAATCATAACTTCTAAATAAATTAGAAATATGCAAAAATAATAAATATGCATTATAAATAATATTGAAAAACTTGGAAAAACATCAATAGAATAAGATAAACAAATAATATGAATACAATTAAAATCTATTCCAAAATTTATTTCAGCACATTTTATTTCTTTTATTTAATTCAACAAAAATAAAAATTGAAAATCGTTAAAATCAAAAACAAATTTAATTTATGAACAATTCTCTTATCCAAATTATAATTTCCTCTTCAAAACTTAATCTGTTTCTAACATTTAAATTTTTCTATGCTCAAAATAAATTAGTAATTACACATTATGATTAAAAGTTGAAATATTATAAGTTGGAAGTTAGGATACTCATTACAACAATTATTGATATGAATTACAAACTGTCTGTACTTATTGATATAAAATGTTAAGAAAAAATAAAGGTGGCTATATTTTAAGATTTTTTTTTTTTTTTCAAATTCCATAGCATATAGAATTGAGCAAAAAAGATTAAAAGAAGATCTACTTTATCTATGAATAATTTTATAAAACAATATTTTGTTTAAAATATTATCAGTTATTAATATTATGTAAACGTTTCTTGTGTATATCGCTTTGCATAATAATGCTTAAAATTGAAAACATTCTATTGAATATAAATCAAAGTGCGGCTGTGACTTAATTTATATTTAAAAAATAATAATAAAACAGATTGCTAAACAAAGAAACAACTAATACAAGTTTTAGAGGTCGAATAACACCAATTAATTTGACTTACATCAATTGATTTGATCCCTTCATTAACGGATATGCAGTCTTTTTTTAAACGCAAATCCTCAGGCAATGATAAGCGCTTCAAGTCCAAATTTCTCCAAAAACGGGCCATTTCTTAATCTAAAAAATAAATAAATTGATAATTCTATAAATTAATGATATATAAATAGTTCTAAATAATAGGTTATTCTTTTATGATCATAAATAAAAAAAAGTTAAAAAAATATACTACTTATGACAGTCGCTTTAAATTTAAAAGACGCAATGTGTGCAAGCAAATAATTTAGCAAAGCAAACTTTTATCATGTAGATAATGAAACCAAATGTCATGTTAATGTTTCGCCGCCAACGAAAATTATTATAATTCATTTATTTATGTGATGTGTACTAAAACGCCTAGAATCGTGAAAAATATATTCATAAAAGTAACTTTTAACTTTCAAAATATCTCTCTATATATATTTATGATAATTTATTGTAATATTATGCTAAATAAAAAAATCTAGTAAATAAATTCAATCTTTCTGTTTAAATTTTTCCAGGTACCATATCAGTGGTTCGGTTTGATTTGTAGCTCTACGGTCATATAGTGCACACCAGGGCTAAACAGACTGGGACCTACAGTTTAAAGTGGATTCTGAACCACTCACAAACATCCATGCTACCATCAGAATTCGAACCTGAAGCATGCGATACCAAAGGCCAGAGCGCTAGCCACTTGACCACCAGACCGGCCATATCAGTGGAGTGCACTATATTTACATCTGGTTTTCATTTTTTAACTAATTTCGTTTTTCTACTCAAATGTCTTGAGACGAGATCTTTAATTTGTTAATTAATGTTAGTAATATTTCAAAAGAAGTATGAAATTCAATCATTGAATTGTCTTCAGAGTAAATATTTGAAAAAATACATTAAAGATGAACTACAAAAATTTAACTATGTACTTACGGATAAACAAGAATTGTTTTTTAACTGGTTTTACAATAAACTAATTTTTTAAAATACCAAAAATACAATTTTTAAAATATATAAAATAATTTAGGAAGAAAAAATGCGCTAATTATTAATCTACTCAATATATATTTTACTAATGGTGATTTCTCAAAGAGACTACTTTCACATTGCGATCACCTTTGAAAGAAAAGATGGCTGCTTTTAGAAATTTCAATATATTGGTACTGTAAATTATCCTTAGTTATGATGTTTTCTTATATATGTAATATATTTATCAGAAATTTGATTTACATATCACATAACAAATTTTTTTAATTAAATTTCCTTTCTAAAATTCTATTTTCCTTTCCTTTTTTTTTTTCAAAAGCGAAAAAAAGTCACTCATATTTATGTAACTGTTCAAATTGGGTGAGTGGAAGATTTATAAAATTGCAGCAATGATGCATTTAAATATTTTTCTTTTAAAATATTGCTATACTGAAAATCAATAATTTCCATTTGAAGTTCTGGGACTAGAATTCTTATGCCGGCGTTAAAAGGATTTGGGAAAATCTTGATGTCATCTGCGATTGCATTAAAACCTGAAAAACGAGATTTAAATGTATTTTTAAAAGCTCTCGAAGCTCCAATTGCAAAATCTATCGAAAATGGAGTTTCAATTTGCAGACTGAATGTTTGGCATGTATTGAAATTCGTGAAACATTTTTGTTCAATTTGGGTTGAAACAAAACAAATTGAATTAAAAAAATTATGAGTGTAAAAATCAGGCAGAAGATAGTTTTCTTCTTGTAACTTTAAATTAAGATCATTCATTTGTTTAGTTAAATCTGTATCCACAAACATTCATTGTTTGTAACTCAACCAGAGAACGATTCCTTTCATTCAAGAAAATTTATTATTGCTCAGAAATCAAAAAGTCGCTTTAGAACTTTTCCGCAATTAACCCAGCGCATTGAGGTATAAATCTCCAATTTCAATAAATTCTCGGAATTGATGATGATTGAGCTCATACGATTTGATATAATTAACATGATTGGCTATAAGACTTCTGACATGGCAGCATTTTTCATAGAAGGGCTATTGATGAATGATTCAATGCAATGCTTTATTACAAGACCAGTGACACTTTCATTATACCCACATATAGTTTTGCTACAATCAGTAACCATATTTTAATTTTTCCATTAAAGATTCTTTTTTCCGAATAGCGTATCTGCTTTAAAAATATTTTCTCATGTGGTCGTGCCGTGAATGTATGAACGTCAAAAAGCTTTTCATACTTTTCATCTATCCCTCAAATAAAAAGTAACATCTAAAACATCTGTTAACTTATCCAAGGTCAAAGAGAACAATTCTAAGTGTAGATTTTCGTCAGGCAATTATGTTAATACAGTTTCTGCAATATCCGCTACTCTTCGAGCTCCAATGTTTGCTGACAAACTGATATTTTAAATAAATTAACGCTTTATGAATTCATTTTTTCAGCTACTTCAATGCTCCAATACAGTTTCACATACTTCGCTATTATTGGATAAGACACGCGGAAATCAGCATATGAGTCCGGTGTTTCTTGCTCAGCATTTACTTTCTTAAACAACTGCCGAGATTTCATCGATTCATGTTTTTCCATCAGTAAGCTATCTGTAAATTTGGAGTCATTCTTTAGTCTCATAATAGCGTTTTTATTGCATTCTTTGAGGACTGATATTATTTCATTGCAAAGTATATACATTGCGATATTACTTGACCCAATTACAAAATAATGATATCTTCATTGCTTTCTAAATGTTCTTCACTCACTGTCTTTTGTTTATCTTCTATATTATACAAATCCACACAAAAGACACGTAAGTTCAAATCAAAATAATGCCCTTGTCTGTCCGAATTCAAAATTTGGAGTTGTCCTACACTCGGTTATTTACATCACGCGTTCACAGAACATATTTGAAACCGCTCGAATTTTCAGGCAAGCGATCTCGGAGCAGAACATTTCCAAAACATGCTTTTACTCTGCTGTTCATTACAAAATGGTGCTGTATACTTCGACTAAGCAAACATAATTGAGGCATGAGTAATTCAGCCGCTCCACAATAGATGTACTACTATAGCGAAATATGGCATCTCCGTCACAATGACATGTCCTTGCCACTTGCTCATAAGTACTAGCAGAAATTGCTAACGGAACGAAGTCTGTCCCATTAGGCCAGAGTTACCTCACTTGCCGAGTAGCTTTGAAAATAAAATGTGCACTTAATTCAAATCTTCAGTATGATGATCTAGCTATGCCTTTGCCCTTGGGACTTATAGAGGATTCAGCGTGCTTCTTAGATTAAAAAGTTTGGAGACCACCTGTGCTATAATGATAAAATGTTTATTATTACCAACAGTGGTGAAAGGTGGGAACGTGGAAGTTGCGAAAACAATCAATCAAATATATTAGGGGTGGATTTGTAGTTTCTAAGAGATAATTAGTGTAATGACTCCCCAGTTAATGATATCAGGTTTGCTTTCATCTGATAATTGAAAGGTTCTTCTAACTTATGAGCTAACCATTTCTAAGTTCATTTGTCTAAATTGATAATCCAACTCCGTGAAGGTAATCTGGAGTTCATGAGAGTACGAATACTATGTAGTCATCCTGAAGTGATGTAAGCACGAAAGCAATATTCCCTCCGAAATGCGCCTCTTTACTTGGTGGTAGCGAGAATCCTTTGTTATCAATATAGAGCAAGGAGCTTTAAAGCGAGATGTCTGCGCAAACGTTATCATATATAAATAATTGACTGCAAGTAGATGACTTAATTATATTCGCTAACGAAGAGGAATCCGAGGTGCTATTAGTGATATCCATCAGGCTAGATTTGTCTTTGTCAGGAGTCGGTAGAAGTACCGGCAAAGGGCTAGTGTTCCAAGGGACACGCGACGGGTTCTTCGGCATCAACAAAAAGAAAATCACCGTAGCCGTAGGTCGAGAGAGATCGGGAAATGCGATCTCTACAACGAATAGAACGGCTATCTTCTCATTGAAGCCAATAGGGTGGAACAAGGGGCATCTGGATCATACGAATTTTATCCCCGTATACTCTCAGTCAGAATGTATAAAATGCGAATATATATATATAACCCGGCATACGTTGTCCTGCCGAAAAAAAAATGAATTGTAAAAAATTACATGTTATGTTCTCCATGTTCCAATATATGTGCATACTAATTTTTATGGATATCATTTGAACGGCATTTCAGATGAAATGCTGCAGCACAATCTAGTGGCAAGTAACAATAAAGTGGATAAAGCGAACCTATTTTCCATACTCGAATACATATTATTACTAATTTTCATAGGGATAAGTTGAAAGGTTTATAAATTGATATACTGCAACACCATCTGGTGGCGACTTACAACAATGGGAATAGCATAAAAAACATTCTTCATGTTTTATCAAAACACACAAAAATTTCCATCAAAATCGGTCAAGCCTTTTAGAAGTTCAATGAGTCACATGTACAGAATATATATATATATATATATATATAACAAAGAGATGTGGAAAAAAAGGGAGGAAGTATATTTACCAATCTGAACGGGAATCAGCCTATCGACTGGCATGCTGCTTAGGATGGTTCTGAAGGTTTTATTGATTTCAAAAAGGAATAAAAAAAAAAAAAAAAAAAGTACACGGGACAGTACAAACAAACAAAAAATATTCCACACACAGGTAGTCAGGTGACTACATCACCCAGAATGCTGGGTCACAATAATAATAATATAAAATAAGGCAAAGCATACAATAAATTTACATAAATAGTTCATTATGCTAGAAATCCATTTTGATGTTTAAAGCAGATAAAAATAATTGTTTAAATAATGAGATACAATAAAATAGTATTTCAACTGATGATGAGTTTGTATAAATAGTTCAATATTCTATAATAACCAAAATCAAGTACCATCGGTTGCGGTCAATACTAGGGAGATTTTGATTGCCAATGACAATCAAAATTTTAGCCAGACAATCATTTTAGCCAGACTCATGGGCCAGTGTGACAATCAAAGTTAGACAAACCTTTGATATTTTAATTAATTTTGCTACTGTAACCTTTTACTTCCTTGCACAGGACTTCTTTCTCTTGTCACAATAACTAACAAAAAAAGCATATGTAGTTAAAACTAAAACAGCTCACTCCACTGCGGAACCAGCCATACTGCGGAACCTGAGCCTCCACTGCGGAACTGCAGCCATACAAAGCTAATCTTTGTATGGCTGAAAAAGTGTAGCCTTCAACCGAGGGAGATGTAGAATATTCCATATTTCAATGACAATAAATAGATTGGACACATTTATTTTCTTCCATTACATTAAATTTTTCTTGTGAAATTGTTGTTATATGTATTAAAAAAAATATGGAATATAAATTATTATTTTTTTTTTTTCTAATTTTTGGTGATGTATGTCATACTAGATAAAATCATAAAGACTCACAAAAAGAAAAAAAAAATTGTCTTTTCAGGGCTATATAATTTTTATGTTATAAAAAAAATACAATATTTTTCTTCATATTCTATTTCTTTATAAAGAAGGAGGGGAGGGAAAAATAAGCACTTAATAGCAAAGCATAGTAGCTTATTTTTACAAGCATGTGAAATTGACAACTTGTGTTTCTCATGTGGACTATTAATTAATATTATGATTGATTGAAAAATGTAATTCTTAGAGAATAAAAATAGCATTTCAGCAACAAAAGAAAGTTCTGTCAAGATTATTTTTTTGAACAAAAATATAGGAAATATGTAATGTATGTATTTAAAAATGATTAATGTATAATTTAAACCAGAATTAATATATAATCATTTAATAATTAATATGTAAATGCAACAACTAATTTTTAGTTTAAATGTTATAAATTAATTCTCCCCCTCATTTATTTATGCTGTTTTTTTATTTCTTGCAAATTTATTTATTTCTCCTTGATATCAGGCTCTAAATATTAAAATAGATGAATTTTTGTAAATTTCATTAATTTATTTCAACATTTAATGTTCTAAATAAAATTCTTCAAATATTTTTGACAACTTCTTACCTAATTACTTTGAAACTTACTAATTTTATATATTCAGAGTAAGATTATATGTATATAAATATACTTTATTTAAAAAAATATACAAAAATATTTTTCAAAATACAAATATTTCAACAAAAATGTTAGTTTCTAATGAAAAATTATAAAAACAAAACCCTAATTTTGAATAGGGAAGAAAACACTTACATAACTTTTACAGAATGACAGATGTATATCCCCCTTTAATGACTTATGCATACAAAATTGAAACCAAGTGAAATAAACATACTTAAAAAAGAAATACTTCTTATAGTTAAAAGAAACATTGTGGGATTTTAAAATTTTAAATATTTTAAAAATATACATAGAAACAAACAAACAAAACTTATAAATAACTTATAAATGTCCTTTTAATATATTCAAACACTTTTTGCATTTATTATATTATTTATGAATATTATTTCCAACACACAACCACATGTTGATCTTTTTCAACTCTTTCATCTAGTTCTTGATAACTAAGCCCTGAAATAAAATATATTAAAAATTCAGTACATATATATATATATAATTTCCTTTTAAACATCAATTTATAGAGAACATGTATAAATACATACTTAGATTTCCATTTGACAGATTTTAAATTCTTTAATATTTATGAATTTAACAAATCAAACATTACTAAGATGGATGTAACAAATTAATTATCAAAAAAAATATTTTGATGAATATAATTCAATGCAACTATAGCATTTTAATTTTACAATTTACTTTTTAAAGTGAAATGCTGTTTCTTATAATATCCATTCATGTTTAAAATAAAAAAAAATACCTTAAAACAATTCTTGCAGTTTTTCGAATACTTTCAAATTGTCTCTACATATGGTATAATTATTTATAAAAATTAAACATCCATAACAGATGATAAAAAATTACTGCATTGAAAATTTTATTTTACTTTATATGCATTTTATTGATGGTTATTACATAAAATGTGTCATTAAATTGGATTACATGCAACTACAATAAAGTGCTAATTTTAATCTAAAATATGACTTAATTCACTACTGACTAACAGTAATGAATGAAAATAAGAAAAACTTACTGACAAAAAGAAAAAACTTTAACTTACCTGTTTTACAGCATATTTCTTCAAAACTGTATTTACCAGTAAAATATTTCACCAAAGATCTATGCTTCATATGGGTGTCTGAAGAAATTTGAATTGGATATTTTTGAAGCTGCCTAATTATTCCTTTCATAAGACCAAATTGAATAAGCTTTCTAAAAAATTTTTAAATAAATTTATTCAAAACTAAATACAATGTGAAAAATAATTTATAACTTTATTCAACAATATAATATATTATTAAACACAAAAAAAAAAAAAAATTTACACATACCGTTCATCAATGCCAGAGGCACGAGGATTATTGCGTAAACAAAGAGTTTTTACATTTGTTTGAGGTGTTAATTGACAATATAGAATAAATATAGATCTAAAAAATGGTTTATGACAACCTGAAATATTAAAAAAATATTGTAATATTTCAAATTAAGCAAATTATATTAAAAGGTGAAGAGAAAGTTTTAATACTGACCTTGTCGAGCAACATACTTAGTACATTCTTCTTGTAAACTACAATTATCTGCCAATTCATTAAGTTTTGGTGTAGGGATATATACATTTGAATACATAAATATTGGAATCAATGATACTACACCATAATACCTGAAAATTGACATAATGATACAACCTTTTACTACACTATTTATTTGAAGAACTTTATACTAAAAAAAGAATTAATTTAAGTTGAGAATGAAAATTATAAAAACCATTTTATTTTTATTGCATAAAATATATGTAATTCTTATTTAAATAAATAATTCTATCAGCTTTTTATTTAATATATATTGATTGCAATATTATTTATTTTACAGACATATAGATTTGTATTTTTGCCTTATTTTAATGATAAATGATTTATTTTAAAATAATAATTATATTAATGATTATTGGATCTGAATACAAATCATTCAAACAGTTTTAAAACAAAAAAAATAGTTTCTACTTTCAATAAAAAAAAAGAAGAAAATTAATAAACATAATTCTTTTTCAATATTAAAACATTACAATTTAGAAATTTTCCTTTTTTAATGCCTTATGAAATTTTTTTTTTTTTGTTCAAAACAAGATAAAACAGAATTTCATATATTTAAAAAAAATATTGCAACACTATAATTACTGATTTCAACTAAGAAAATAATAAAATCACAAAAATTCAGAACTAAAATATAAAATTGTTTTATTACACACTTACAACAAAAATATTAAATTTATGATTTTCTTATTTAAAAACAATAAATATTACTTACACCATATTTTGTATAAATGCTTTTACTAGATGTATTTCTACTCCAGCTTCAATTGCTATTTTAGCAACATGTCTAAAACCATCTATATATGGTAATATCTAATAAAAAAAAAAATTAATCATAAAGTAAATATACACGAGAGAAAAATAAAAACCTTCAACAAATTAAAAAATTATGAAAAAAAAAAAAAATCATACTGAAAAAAAAAAAACAAAAATAAATCAAAATCACAAAAATAGAATCACAAAAGGAAAAAAATGAAAGATTTGTTTTTTTTTAAAAACTAGTCAAAAGAAGAAAAATAAAAAATGTTGAAAATATGCATGCATTTCACAGAAATTGAAAAAAAAAAAAAAAAAAAAAAAAAAAAAATGTTTTACTTAAACTTAATTATAAAAATTTTAAATATTATCAAAAAATAATCATAGATAAAATATTAAAATATTTCATTAAAAGATGGAAAAAAATGGGCAGGAATAAAAACTATGAGAAAAATATGTATATAGTTTTTCATAACATTATTCATCTTTATAAAAATAAAGTATAAAAAGTCAAAAAATTATTTATTTACTATTCAAAACTAATAATAAAAAATGTGGTGAGGAGTATGACAAAAATTATGAAGTTAGTAACATGCACAGAAAAAATATTAAAATTCAAAAAAATATAAAATTTTTCAATTTTTGGACATTGATTTCAATAGTTTCAATTTCTATTACAGATGCGATTTTTTTCCGTATATCTGTAGCTAAAAATATTTCAAACTTAAAAATATGTTTAAAAATAGTTTATTAAATATTTTAATAAATCAAAATATTAAATATATCATCATATCTCTTATATATATGATACAAGAGATATAAACATATACAAATAGTATTAATTTCTTCCTTTCATATAGCAACTGACTTTAGAATATTATTTAAATCATAAAATTAATTAAATTTCAGTATATTATTTTGTGGAAGAAGTAAATGAAGTATGGAATTGCATCCTATTTGTTATAAGAAACTCATTTGGGAAATGACTCTTAGATTTAAGTTTATTCTAAGCATTGATTGAAATAGTTCAAAAATTAATTAAGTTAATATAAAATACTTCAATCCATTAATTATTTTTAAAAATAATTTTAAAAAATGAAATTTAAAAATTACTTACCACTTTTTCTAGGCAGAAAATTTTTGTTTAATAAATAACATTCATAAAGCATTTCAACAGAAAAATGTACAAAAATAAATTGAGACAGCACATAAAAATCATTCACTACACTAATCAAATGTTATTCAGGTTAAAATAATAAAATGCATGCATATCATTTGAAATTTGAACAGAACTTACCAACATAACAGTCAAATCCCACTGTAGCATTAAAAAACAAACAATTAATAAACAATAAGTAATATTATTAAAAACACAATGGCATGCACATTACAGAATTGTAAACATTGTTATTGGTTCAGTACTTATCATATACAACCATTTAAAAGAAATAGGAAATGATAATGATTTTACACTGGAGATTTATCTTAAATAGTTATCCCATGTAAACTAAAAACAACAGTTTAGAAGTTAAATAGGAAATCACAGTAAGTAAGCAATGTAAAAATTATAAATTTTTTCTTTTGATCAATGAATTAGTAATTTTACAAGTTAAACCAATAAAATGAGGCATTCAAAATATAAAAAAAAGCATCAATATTTTAAATAATATTAATATAAAAATTATTTAAAACCTTAGAAGAAAAATTCATAAATGATATGCATAACAAAACATTAAAATAAAAATTAATATTTTTATTACATAACTTCTAAAAGTAATCACTTCTCTTTCAATCAAAAATAGCCAACGTAAGATGGTGGTCATTCTGAGAGTCAATAGATATAATTTTCAATTTCTATTACATTTCTACCCCACAATGTAAATATGGAGCATTTGCCCCAAGTCTGCAAGAATGATAATAGTAATTCTTTATCCATCGTGACTAACAATGTGCAAACTAAAAGCCATTTTTTTAAATATAAATTACAATAAAAAAATATCAAATTTTGAATGCAGTCCTGTTTTTCAGCCCCATTTTTTACAAGAAAACTTTTTGCATTTACCAAAGCAACATTTTTTTTAAAAATTTATATCAAATAATAATGAGACAACAAACATCATTAATATGGAACTAATAATTATTTTTGTGAAGCTTAAGTACAAAGATAGAATTTAATATAGGTTCAATGAAAAGAAAATCATTTTAAGTTTTTCTAAGAAGTTTTTGATTGTATAAAAATATATTTTTAGAATGTTTATGTTCGATATTTATTACATAGTAATACTTAATTAGTTCATTTTTTACAATGTTATAGTAAATAGTATGGATTGTACATATATATTTTTTTTTCAGAATTTCTAAAACTTTGTAACTTTTGAATAAAAATTAGAATGAAAAATGATTACATTATCATAACGTATAAATTAAAAATTTTAAAAATAAATACATAAAGAATAGTTATCTTTTGTGGCACATGATATATCAAGGAAGAATTTAATTTTCACTGAAGTGCTCGCCAATATCTACAAAATAACAATTTGAATAGCAGTAATAGTTCTGTGCATCAGTTCATCAAGTGCAGAGATGTTACACTGAGTCAATGTAGATCTGAGTTGTCACATAAAATTATTTGAATTGTACTTTCCAAAATGCAATCATTTTTCATTGTGTTTTCTATTCAAAAGTTATAATATACAGAAACCCCAACAATAATTTACGTACACCTTATATTTTGAATTTAGATTTGATAAGCATTTCTAGATAGCTTAAAATTAATACAGACGGTAGTATGATTATGTAACATACATACTTGCTGCATGGTTATATCCCAATCTGATGGTAAAACAGGAAATTTTCTTTCTGTGAATATAGGAACATCTTGATCCATTACTTGTGGTGGCATGGGATACACTCTAATAATATTTAGAAATATAGTGTTTGAAGCATCTGTAATAAATAAAAGGAAAATATTAAAAATCTTTATCAAAATTTTTAAAAAACAATAGAAAAAAAATATCTATACAAACAGTAAATATGGCAAGTAAAAAAATCTCAAATATTCAGTAACTAATTATATTTCTAGCAAATTATTCTAAATTAGACAAATATATTTACAAAGGCTTAAAACACATTAAAATTATTATGATTGACTTTTCAGATGTTATTATTACTAGATTAAAAGGCAAGGTTAATATAATTTTAACATTAATAAGATTACAATGAAAAAAAAAAAGCCCTCTTACAAAATTAAAAATATATTTCTAAAAATAAATGTATTGTAAGAAATATTTTTATTGATGTCCAATGAGATAGTGACATTAAACAATTTGTTATACATATAGTATTTCAAAAATATTTGGCCTAATTTTTAAGGTTATAGAGGAACCTAAAATAAACATTTTCTGAGTAAGAATCAGTTCAAAAAATGCATTCAGAAAAATAATTTCTACGATAAAAGGCAGAATTCCTTATGCACATTTTTAACAACATACAAATTAGCGCAATACACATCTGATTCATGGAATTTTCAAAGACAGTCTTTTAAATTTAATAGTTTTTAAATGTACCAGTTTTTAAATTTACCAGTGTTCACATATAGTATTTCTAGATATAAATTTAATGAAAAAATCTATTATGATTTCTATTTCAACTTGCAACCTGATATTCAGACATCTTGTATTCATTAATTGCATAAATAATTGGATAAATATCTGAATTAATAATTGAAAGTAGAATATTGGTTAAAAAATTACACATACTACAGAAAAATATAAAATATGAAGAAAAGGATAAAAATTAGTAAAATTAAAACTAAACTCTTCTTAACTAATGCAAATTTTTTTTTTTTAAATTGACACAGATTTTTCAATAATCCTTCAAACAATCATAATAACAATATAAATGTTATTTCCTATTATTAACTACAGAAATATTATTCATTACTGTAACAAATATACAAAACAAAGAAGAATATGATAAACAAAATATCATATTTTGTTTATCATGTGTTTTGTATATCATATTTTTATCATATTTGTTAACAAATATCATTTTTTGTTTATCATATTTGTTAACAAATATGATAAACAAAAATTATATCCAACTTATTAAAAATCATAATTATATTTCATATAATGAGACAAATTATGTAAACAAACACATAAAAAAAATTACCTAATTTTTTTTACTTCTTGATTTTTAAAAACTTACTAATAGATATAGAACATTTTCCTGTCCTATTAAGTTGTTCTCTAATTTCAGCCATAATTGATGGCAGCTCAGCTTTAGAATGTTCTTTAAATAAAAATTCATCTTCTAACTAAATTAAAGAAGAAATATATTACTATACAGAGCAAGGTAATATATAAAGTAAATCTTTTACTTTCAAACATTTTACTTCCATTATCTGCATTTACCATATTATTCTCACTATCTTTTAAAAAAAAAGTTTATTCCTTATATGGACTGAAGTTTCAGGCGTAATTTGTAGGAAAAAAGCATTTTTAAGCAATGATTTTAGGGCCTTTTAGGACACAACAATCTGTAATACATATAAAAATTAAATTTTTTTTTATCTCGGCAGATTATAGGCAGAATTTGTAAAAAATCTGGTAGATTATATAAATTGTGATATAAATTTGAAATATTATTTAAATATATATAAAAAGGGTTAAGAATACTTAATCTGAGTTTACTTTGAATTGATTTTGTTAGAAGTCCAGAGGAAAAAAAAGATTAAGATTGGTAGAAGTTCTTTTATGGCACAAGGAGCAATTTTGGTCAAGCTGTCCCAAACAATTCATAAGTTATCCCAGAAACATCTTGCAAAGCCAATTAAAAATGTGTTTCATAAAAAATGTTGCTTATATCAGTTTGATTATTCATAAGTCACGAGGTAAAAAATTAAAGCTGTATGCTTAAAAATAGAGAACTAGATCAGTCAAAAACTACATCTATTTTTATCTTGTCATCATTATTAAACTATCCAATTTTGTTTCTGTGTCCAAAGACTTAACTTAAATTTGAGGATTTTAACAGCTCAAAAACCGTTTGTAGTAAGTTTTAACTTGGCTTTTATTACAAGTTTTAGTTTATTGCTCTGGAAGTATTTGCAAGTATTTTGTGAGATAGTATAGGCATAGCTTTACATTTTATTCAAAGTTTGACTACAAGTTGCAATGTGTAATTTGTAAAGTAATTTGCGTTAAGAGTTGGTATGTTATCTTGTACTTAAGGTTTATCCCAAGGTTTACAAGAAAATAAGATGGTAAAAGAAATAAAAGTAGGTGTTGATACTGCAGTTTTAAGAATAATAGCAATAGCATAATCAGTATGTTCAGGATTGTTAAGAGAAAATAGTTTAAGTTTTCAATATATTGAACAAATTACATCAGTATTACTACTGTGAATCACATTGGAAATGGCACAAGTGGAACAAAAAATATTGCATTGGTTGTAGGCTTTTATGGCTATTCTGCATATACTGGCTATTTCATACACAGTAAGTTGAGAAGCAAGGTTTTGGTCTTCAGAATATGGTAAACGATGAGTAACTTTTAGCTCTAGAATTTCCTTTTTTTAATTGTCATAAAGGACAGGTCTTTGAATTTGATGAGTGTGGTCATCGATAATTGATACAGTTTGGTTCAAATTTCAGTCTATATACAAATGATCCAGAGTTGTGCAATTTGAAGAAATTCATTTACTTCTCTTTCTCTTTGATTGTTCATATCATTGAGAGTTGAAACATCTTACAGGATTCATAATACAACGTTAAACAGGACAATTAAGATACCTTGCTTTAATAGTTTTTAGAAAATGAAGCCCATAACATTCAAAATCAAATGCTTGGTAGGAACTATTTCTGATCCTTCCTTTATCGTTATTTTGCACATATAATTTAATATGAAAAATAATATATTTTAAAGAAATTTAATTAAAAAAAATAATAATAAATATCCTAAAAAAATCTATTAAAACAGTATATTGCAAAAAACTTCTGAATTATTACAAGATAACCACTCTTACTAGTAATAAATACAAATCAATTATTTCATTTAAACTATTTTTATTCAGAGGAATTTACATGATTTATTTATCAATTGTCTTTAAAAAATTCACAAAAAGAAATAGCAAAACATAATGAAATGGTAACCAGCAATTCACTCTGAATGTGTTTTTTAAAGGAAACATTGTGCCACTGAATATTGCTTTCCTTCCTTTTGTTTTTTTTTTTTCCATCTGCATATGAATTTTGCTTTTTTTTTTGTTTCCTTTCCTTTCATATTTTGCTTTTCTCCCCTCAATTTTCCTTTTTTTTTTTTTTATTACAAAGGATTTAAATGATTTAGTTTAATAGTCTTCTTTAAGAAATTTACTAAAAAGAAATAGCAAAAAAAAAAAAAAAAGAAATGGTGAACTGAATGAGAAAAAAAAAGAGGAGACATTGGATATTTTTAAAGGAGACATTGTACCATTGCATTTTGCTTTTTTTTCTCTATGTACAAATATAATAAAATCCCCATTTAAAAGCAGAATTGGTAATTAAATGCATAAATAAATTAAAGTATGAATTCAATGCATATGCTAAAGGATACTTGATTAAATAATTTAGGCTTAATACACTTAAATTATATGTAAAAACAATTCATTAGACTTAATTTTCAGTAATTACCAATCAATACCAATACCAATCAATGCAGATGCTAAAAGTTTGTGAAATTAGGATTAATGAATGAATTTTGGCTTAGTAAATAATTAATAATAAATATTATTTTATCATTATTAAATAAAATAATTAATAAATCACTAATAATTAGGTATTAAAATCCTTACATTTCTAAATTGGCTTAAGCATGAGTACAAGCAGAGCACAAATAAAAGCAAACATATATACTAGTGAAAGACAAGTTTAAAATGAAATAAATCATAAAATGGAACAGCGCATCTTATAGGAAGTAAGGTTGCCATAAAATGAGTAATGATTTGACTTGGCAAGCATGCTTGGCTACCAAATCGCTGATTGCCCGCATGATTAATCAGGGACAACACAAATGGTAGCTTTTGTAGAGATTCTACAAAATCGCCAAAGACTTGCATGATTGCAGAAAATGCTCATCAATAATTTTCCCTGATTTTTAAGATATTTTTACAAATTTTTTTTTACAAAACGGATTTTTCCAGATTGATAAAATTCCTTGACTTTTTCCTGATTTACCAAACTTCCCGGTTCTGCCACCACCCTGAAATACTACACTTTCAAAGTTGTAAAAAATAGTTTGGTAATGAAAAATCATTTTTTAAAAATATATAAGTTAAATAAGTCAATGAATTTATTTCGCTAATTTTTTATAAACCATTATTAGAATTCACAGTCCATAAAATTATGGGAAATAATCAGAAATCAAAAAAAAAAATTCAAGTCAAGAATCAAAAAAAGTTTTGACTGAATCCCTGATTTAGGTAATTACTTACTTCTAATTTCACTAAATAATTTGCTAATTTTCTCACAATCGGTTCATATTGCATGGTTCTTTTTGAGGCATCACAGACAAAACATAAATTAAATATGAGTCTATTTCTAGGATATTTGGTATTTTCTATGTGTATTGGATAGCCTATTATCTTGTCTTTCCGAGCATTCCTGGAAAACAAAAACCACACCATTTAAAATTGAAATATCTTTATTTAATAATTTTCACATTATCTATAAAAAGTTAATTAATAGCTACTTTTAATCTTATTAATTAATATTTTAGTAATTACTTCACAAGATATTATAATATAACAAGAAAATCATTGATAAATATCAAAATTATGTTAATTTAACATTTTACTTTTGATAATTTGTTATGCAATATATATCTTTAAAAATATATGTATTAAAAAATCACAATAAATACATGAGTAACCTACACTATCATAAGTTTTCTTTGTAATTCTTCTTTAGGTATAATATAGCAAACATAAGAATCAAATAATTCTTTAGATACATAATCATTTGGAACCTGGAGGTGAAAAAATATAATTTCATGAAAACAGTTTACAAATTAAAAAATATAATATATTAATCATATGAAATACTCATCTTATTAAATTTAAAAAAGTAATGATTAAAAATTTAATTTTCATGAAATTAACAAAATTTTTAAATAAAAATGTTTAGAGACTATTGTACAAAACAGATAAAAACTCTCCCAAAAATATGTCAGAATAACAGAACTAAAATACACACAATAAATACAATTAATAATTAAAATGCACACACCTGATTACTATTACTACAGTCTAAATTATTTTAAAATAAAAGCTATAAATAAGTGCTTCAAGTATATGAATTAAAATAGAATTAAGTACATAATAGCAATTAATTTCCCAATATAATGTGCCTTTCATTTAAAAAATATTAAATGAAAATTTTTCTAATGACCAGCAAAATAATGAAATGTGAAGTTGATTGATATAATAATAAAATAAAAATTTAATAAAAAATACATAATTGACAACATATACATTTTCTATACAATTCTTAATTTTAAAATTAAACTTGTAAATAATGTTTTGATAAAGAAATGACATTCAAGTAATATAAATGAAATAAATTTATGTTTTTAAAAGTAAATAAAAATAAAAGCGATATCATTTAAATTATAATACTTTGGGAAATATGTTTATTATTCTTTTGAGTAAAAATACTGTTAATAAAATTTATTCTTACTTGAAATGTAATTTTAGGTCCAGTGGTATGATGAAATTCGCTATAAAATATACATTTAATAGGACTTTCTTGTATTTTTGCTTTAGCTCGCGACATTGAATTTCTTTAAATAGATACTTTAAACTTAAATTGTTGTTTTTTAAAGCTTATTTGGTTAATTCAATATGAAAGTCTTACATCCAATATTCACTGATAAAAAAATATGCAATAAGGCAAAATGTAGTAAACAGCAAAACGAATGTTGAACAAAAACTTCACTCATGTTTATTTACATTACAGTATTTTTCAATTGCGTGTCATAACTATATTTTACAGTGCAAACTTTAACGTTTTTCATTTTTCTTTCATTTATTTATACATTTTTCGGGAATCAAACAACATAATGATATATATATATATATATATATATATATTTTATATACATATGTAATATGTTCAAAATTGCTTAATTTCTATATAGTTTCTTACAATATTTCAATATTATTATTCTATGAGAAGATATATAAGAGTTAAAATAATCAGTAATCATGATTCAGTATGAGTTCTTGGTTCTTTTTTATAAGACAAAAACAAATTTATGAGATAAATGCGTGGAATGAACTGGGAAAAACGTTGAAATTAAAAGTCATTTTTTTATTTATCTGCATTGTTTTATAAATGAACAATTTCCATTCTATATAACGGAAATTTACTTTGGAATAATTTCACAATAAATCTTTAATTTTTTAAGACTCATAATGTTTCTTTGAACAATTTCCAGGTTGCGTTCTCTATATGTCATATAAACAAAGTAATTTTTTGCTAAACATTGATGTTTGGTGTTTCTCTGAGGGTTGACGTTGGTCTGACGCGGTATCGTTATTACAACTGGATCAATGAATTGGATTTAATATCCACAGATAAATCCTATTTCTATTTGTAGATGAATAGTTGCCGTGTTCGTATCCAGAGGAACTCAGTTAGGTCTTCATCATATGCGATTAATATATTTGGTGCATATTTCTGGCATACTGAAAGTCGACTAATAAGTCACACGAATTGTGTAGCCACCTTTTCGGTCACTGATGCAAACCACACACAATAAGGCGTTTAGATTTCTCCCTCAAAAGGACAAAAAGATGGACACATCGATCTGGGCGAATTCGAACATTAGTTCAAGGTGAAAACGTCTCTCGAACGCATTAAATTTGTTTGCTTTTTGTGATAATTCTTTTTAATGTTGTTGACATAATTAAGGTTTTGTGGCAAGCGTTATTTGAATTCGAGCGGGAAAAAAGTTAACTTTTTAATTTTGGAACGTTAGTTCACGGAAGAAAAAGGCCGCTACAGCGCATTAATTTTTTTCTGTGGTTTTGTGATGTTGTTCTTGTTTTCTTCCTTCATTTGATATGCTTATGAAAGGATAGGTTTTAATGAGGCAATTGAAAGATAATTTTCTCCTTCAACAAAGGATATATAAAATGTAAGTTATTCTCTGGTTTCTTCTTTTTTATTAATATTGTTTTATCATTCGAATTAGGCGTCGTAAGCAACATGACATATTTTTGACATAAAAAGAAAAAAATTTGGCGTAATTTTACCGTAATAGCGATTATCATTGCTGTTAAAATGATACATTTTTGCTAGGAAAGAAAAATCCACATAATAATTTGGCCTTAAACCGATAAAATAAGCAATTTAGGAATAAAATTTTAGCACATTAGTGATATATTTTGACGTAAAAGAAATCATTAAAATTTTGGCGATAAAGCGATATAATTTGGTGTAAAGACAATTTATACATAAATGTTTGGGCATAATAGAGTAAAAATTTCACGTTAAAGCGAAAATATTTGGCGAAAAAGCATTTTATTAATAAAATTTCTCTTAGTAATAAAACTTGGCAATATAGCAATACTTTTTGGCGTAAAAACAAAAAACTGACGTGCGAGAGAACTCTTAAGGCAATGACTTCGGTCATCTTTGCATTTTTTGAACGTTTATACTTTTGTATTTTTCTTGTCATTATTGTTATTTTTATTTTATTTGTACTTGCCTTGCCATTGGAAATCAAAAAAATTTGGGCGTAAAAGCAATTTAAAAATAAAATTTAACCCAGTGAAAAAATTTGGCGATAAACCAATTAATTTTGACGTAAAACATTTTAGTAAAAAGCGAAAAGTTTAGTAATAGCTGTTCGGCTATTAATATTGGCGTAATAGCATTTCACAAAGCCCCGAACTTTGATACCATTTTGTTTGTTTACTTGGCGGTATGACACCCTAGTGATGGATTTTGGCGTAATATCGTTTAACAGCGAAAAGTAACAACGGCATTCCTTATTATGTTTACTTGGCCTCCTGGCGATGCATTTGGCACAAAAGGTACAGGATTCTAGATTTTTACTGAAAATTAATGTATGACTGTAGAGAATTAACCTTCAGATTCATATTATACCAGAGTTATTTGAATTTTCTCAATATAATTTGAATTATATTTTTGATTCCAAGAGATTTTATAAGCAAACTAAGCATCTTTTTTCTTTTGAGTTCATGACAGTTTCAAAGTCACGAATATTGCATTAATATTGCATATTTCTTATATCACAGCCAACAAAGATTACTTTTTTTCCAACTTTGCTTAAAACAAATGAATATATTTTTTTCATATCTACTGAAAAACAAAAGGTTTTGAGATTGCTTTTACAAATTGCTTCATTGAGTTTAATTTCATGTGTAGCTGTGAGAGTAATATTTTTAAGAGTCTATCAAGCTCACACGTTTAATGTTTTTGCATACCATAAGAATACTTCATACCATTAAAAATCTGAAATTTTTTTTTTTCCCCGTGTAACCCTTTTCTTTACTCTTTTTAAGCATATCTTGTGCATCGCCTAAGACTTTTATTTATCTCCAAGCTTTATCCCGTAGTAGGCAAAATCACAAATTCCATTACGTTCCATTGCTATTCCTGCAAAACAAACTCGTCACAAATTAACAAAAGCTATCAGGACTGATAATACAATTACGAATCGCCATTTAGTACGAAAAACTTATTTTATTTTATCGCCAAATTATTGAGTATTGCAAACGAAAATGAAACAAGTAATATAAAATTTTTTTTTTTAAGTCAATTCTACTTTTTTTCACTATATTGCAGAAAGACCTTTATAAATAATTTCCATTAATTTTTTTAAGTCAGAAAAATTCTCCTCTCTCATACACACTTTCCATCTCTCTCACTAATTTATACACATATTTCATTTTCCATCTTTTCCCTCCTTGACTCAGACTAGAACCCAGAATGAAAAAGAAAATTTTTTCCAGTGATCTACACGCTTCGCCACTGACGGTATTTATTCCTAAATTTATATCCTGCTAAATATCTTATATAAGAGAAATTTTTTTATCCCATATAAAACTAAAATTAATTAATTAAATTTAATTAATGAATTAATACTTGAAAAAACTGTTGTTGTTGTTGCTTATCCCCTTGATTTAGAATCCTAAGCCAAGTCCAATAGATCATGCTGCATCAATAGATCGTAAACGATCTTCCCCTCATTCAACAGTTGCCTCACAGAGGCACCAATACAATCGATGAGATGAGAGGGAGACGCGTTTTAAAACCGCATTAACATCAAGTGTGATCAAGTTTAAAAATGTGTGGTACTTACGTATTAAAGCCACCGCAGCAGAAGTTGCGCCAATAAAGAGCTGCCAATGCGCCAAAATAGAGACTGTTTTGAATCTATGTTAAACTCTATATCGGCCCATTTTCCACCGAAATCCGATTGACTACTTTGTTTTTAAATAAAGTGTTTTGAATTTTGAAAGTTTTGATTTTAAATAAAGTGTTTTAACATATTTTATGATTTGTCACAAAAATTTAAAGTATAGATTGGCGCCACTTAAAAACCGCCAAATCTGTAGCTGCGGTGGCGTTAATACGTAAATACCAAATGTATTTGAACTTGAGTGGATGAATAAAAAGCATTTTATTAAAGATTGAAAATTTGAACAAGATATATATATGGAGAGTGTGAGCTAATAGAAGGAATTGAAAAAAAAAATAAAAAACAAGACAAGACGACGATTTAGAAAATGATTTAAATCAGTCCAGCAACTCAAAGTAGCAACATCTGGAAAATATCTATGTTCTTGAAAGAGTTATTCGTAGCTATCCGTTAATATTGTATAAAAAGCATTGATAACAGCTATAAATATTCGTAAGCATCTTTGATTTATGCAAATTGTTTAAAATCTTAGTCGGTTTTTTTTTTTTGGTACTTACTTATTAACGCCACCGCAGCAGAAGTTGCGCCAATAAAGAGCTGCCAATACGCCAAATTAGAGACTGTTTTGAATTTATGTTAAACTCTATATCGGCCCATTTTCCACCGAAACCCGATTGACTACTTTGTTCTTAAATAAAGTGTTTTGAATTTTGAAAGTGTTTTGATTTTAAATAAAGTGTTTAACATATTTTATGATTTGTCACAAAAATTTTAGTGTAGATTGGCGCCACTTAAAAACCGCCAAATCTGTAGCTGAGGTGGCGTTAATACGTAAGTACCTTTTTTTTTTTTAATTTCAGTTGAACACGCGCATAGAATATGGATGCTTTTTGCGAAATAACAGTACATCTTGTGTTGATTTAAGGGTCATTTTTGAATTTAGCATGTAGAAAACCAACGGACAGAGTTCAAATTACGAAAAAAAGTTTTTTCACAGTTGCTATCTGTTGTTATCGTTAATTTATTTTGAAATTAATACAATAAAAATATCCATAATTATACTTAGTATGCATATAAAGATTGCACTATAATTGAATTTTATGAAAAAAAAAAGTTCTTCAAAAATTACGATCTGAATTAAAATACGATACTGCTTCCAATATTATATTTCCTTTTATTACACTTTTCAATTTTTATTTTAATTTTATAACAGATTTTAATTTTTTCCCCCCTTGTATTACATTATCTCTAACTCTTTATTTTTAAGCAAAATATTTGTGTTTAGGTGTGTGCTCATTTTTAACATTTGAAAACTATAATATTTAAAGTTAAATTTTTTTTTCTCATAATTTATTATTTATTTAACTGCAGTGTAATCAAAAATCAGTTCCTTTAATTAATTCTTTTTCATTTAAATAAAAAAGTAATTTAACATTTGCAATATCTAGTTATAACAAGACATTAAATTGTTATATTACGTTAAAAAAATTAAATAAAAATATGAATGTATTTTTAGAAAAATATCGTTTTGTAAGTTATTTTGTGTCAATGCTTAATTGTTTGATAAAGTGAGCTTTAATTAAAATTAATTTAATGTATCTTTTTGATGCACCTGCCTTACTCAAATGTTCTGAAATAGATAGTGTATAAAAAGAAATTAATGAAAAAATGAATTAAATTTTAACAAAACTATTATAGGTAAGAAAAGTGAGATCTTAATTTGATAAAATAATATTTAAATGAATATGAGCAGAAATTTTTTTAAAAGTTTTATTTCATTTCATTCTATCACTTTCTTATCATTCTTCATAAAAACAACTTTTTAATTCCTAATTTAAATTTTTTTTTAATTTTCAAATTGCAGATAATATTTTATTTCATTAAAAGTTATAACATTTAGAAGTTCAATTTCTTTTCTGGACATTTAATATTTTTTTATCTAGTACGTAATTAAAAATAAGGAATTTTTTAAAAATATTTCTGGAACAATTTTCATATAATTACATTGTTATAATGCATCTACTATGCATAAAAGAATGCAAAAAAATGTGCGTTCCAGAAAAATATAATTTTTTTTTTATTTGGAACATAATGAAAACATTTTAATTAGTTCGTTTTTAATTAAATAGAAATTGTAATTTTACGTATTTTAAAAATGCAAAATATTGTTATACTATTGTGCCCAAAATGTAAAACCAATTTTTATTTTTTTTTCAAAAACTATTTATTCTTCCAAATTTATTTCATTGCCTTCAACGTAATTCCCTCCGGACACAATGCACTTATGTCAACGTTTTTTCCAATCCTCAATACATGCTAAAAAGTCATTGGCCGCAAAGTCCGCGCCGATTCACGTTGAATCTCTTCAAGCGACTGAAATCGGTGTCCCTGGAGTGGTCTTTTGAGTTTAGGGAATAGCCAGAAATCGCACGGGACTAAATCAGGTGAATATGGTGGTTGTGGAACGATATGGGTTTCATTTTTGGCGAAAAAGTTACGAAGAATCAATGCAGTGTCAGCTGGTTCATTATTGTGATGCAAAAACCAAGATTTGTCTTTCCATAAATGTGGCCTCTTTTTGCGAATATCTTCACGCAAACGACGCATAACACTCAAATAATATTCCTTGTTGACAGTTTGGCCCGGCGGAAGGAATTCGGTAATCGAAGGAAACAGGCAACATGATCTTGATTTTTGAGCCACTTTGGCGTGCTCTTTTTCGGTCTTGCTTCACCTTTGTCACGATATTCGCTCGAGTGATCGGCTGTATCCAGGTCGTAAGCATAAATCCAAGTCTCATCTCCAGTTATGATGCATTTCAACTTGTCCTGATAGTCAGAAACCATTGTTTCACACTTCAATGCGACGATGTTTTTCCAACAAATTCAGTGTTTTCAGTACCAATCGAGATTTCACGCGTTTGAGGCCCGAAACATCTTATAAAATGGAATTGGTCGATCCTTTTGAAATTCCAACATCATCAGCAAGGTCTCTAATTGTAAATCGACTATTTGCAAGCACCAAATCTTTAATTTTTGTACGTGAGCTTCGTCGGTTGAGGTGGATGGTCGACCACAGCGCTCTTCGTCTTCAACGCGTTCTCTGCCATTTTGAACTGTTTATCCCACTTGTAAACATTTCTTTCCGATATAGTTTGCTCACCGAATGCCTTCTGCAACATTTTATACGTTTCCGCACACAAATAATCATTCCGCAAATAAAATTTAATGCAAGTTCTTTGCTCAATTAATTCAAACATTTCAAAAATCGCCGAAAACACTTTTAGCGTCTCGCAAAGCCACGCGTAACTCAAACACTAATGAATCTTTTGATATAAAATTTCACACAGATATCAAGGACAGTGTAAACAACCTTAGCAAAAAAAAAAAAAAAAAAAAAAAAAATGAAATTCCATATGCGCGAGAAATTTAAATTGAAAATTGATTTTACTTTTTGGGCACAGTAGTACAAGAATGGATTTAAAATATTAATGTGTAGAAACAATTTATTTTATAACAATTTCAGTCTAGTATTACTTAATAAAAAAAAATCTATGACCTGTTTTTTATTCTCTTTTTGTGCTCTAAAATAGAGTCCTGAATAATAATAAAATAGAGTTAAAATAATAATAATAAAATAGTGTTATTAATGAAAGAATGAATTAAAATTTTTACAAAATTGAAATAGGAAAGACAACGCGAGATCTTAATAATTAACCACTAATTCATAAATATTTTACTTCTGTGTTGAAATAATATCTTAATGAATGTGAAGAAAAAATTGCTTTTTTTTTTTTTTTTTTTTTTTTTTTTTTTGCGTTGAACATAAAATAAATCTTAAATTAGATTTGAGATTTTTTTTATGTTGATTAGATTGATTAGCTTTTAATTTGCAAATTTTAATTAATATCTTATTTCTTTAAATTTTATCGAAATTTAATATATGATATTTAAAAAAAAAAAACGTGGGCGACACCACGAAACACTTATTTTTTTATAATAAACCTCAGTTATCATTTGTTTACTGCAATTTATTTTATGATTTTTCTACATTTAAATATCTTTTTTTTTATATACTACCGTGTCCAAACAGTAAGACCAATTTTCAATTTAAAATTCCGGGGCTTATGGAATTAAAAATTTTTTTAGCTTGCTGGCACTGTCCTTGACATCTGCGTGAAATTTGACGTCAAAATATTCATTAGTGTTTGAGTTACGCTTGGCTTTGTGAGACTCTAAAACTGATTCCGGCGATTTTTGAATTGTCTGAATGTATTGAGCTAAGAACTTGCATTAAATTTTGTTTGCGGAAACGTATGGAATGTTGCTGAAGGCATTCGGTGAGAATTCTATATCGGAAAGAAATGCTTAGAAGTGGTATAAACAGTTCAAAGAAGGTAGAGAACACGAAGAGCGCTCTGGTCGACCATCAACCTCAACCGACGAAGCTCACATGCAAAAAATTGATTTGGTGCTTGCAGACCATCGATTTACAATTAGATTCCTTGCTAATGATGTTGAAATTTCAAACTGATCGGTCAATTCCATTTTGGGCCTCAAACACGTCAAATCTCGATTGGTACTGAAAACACTGAATGCGCCAGCTCACACGCATTGATTCTTCGTGACTTTTTCGCCAAAAATGAAACCCATAATGTTCTACAACCACCGTATTCCCACCGTGCGACTTCTGGCTATTCCCTAAACTCAAAAGACCACCCGGGGACACCGTTTTGAGTCGATTGAAGAGATTCAACGTGAATCGCCGCGAGCTTTGAAGGCTATCCCTGCCGATGACTTTTTAGCATGCATGGAGGATTGGAAAAAAAGTTGGCATAAGTGCACTGTGTCCGAAGGGGATTACTTTGGAGGCGATGAAATAAATTTGGAAGAATAAAAAAGTTTTTTTGAAAATAAAATAATTGGTCTTACTTTTTGGGCACAGTAGTACATTAATTCATTATAAATTTTACAAATTGTAAAAATAATTAATATCAACATTTAAACTTACAACAGCTTCACCTATTATTTATTATTTATTTTTCATTTAATTATTCATTTTTTTAGAAATGCTTTATGACCACAAATGATGAAATAGTATTTAAAAAATTTTATTGGAAAGTGTTTCCCCAAGATTTTAACGGTTTCTATAGAAATATTTAAGTTTTAAAAGGGATTTTTTAAAAATTTAACTTAATATTAGTAATTAATTCTTCGTTGGTTAAAAGGTATCGAAATTTAATCTATTATATCTAATCAAACACGGGCAACGCTAGGTTATATTTGCCAACAGAAAAATGAGCAAATTATACACTTTTATATGGTTAGAACTCATTCCGATGACTAATTAAATTTCAAAACCCAATTTAATAATTTATAAATGTTTATTTACAAAGCAGGAAGATAAAATAATCTTAAAAACTGATTTCTGTTTGTTTAAAAAAATAATTAAATAAAGAAGAAATATTCTTTTAATTTCAAACAATTAAGTAAAAATTTACAATTTTATAACGTGAAAAGAATTGTAAAAATGCTGCATTTTTATTCTTCTACTCTGTTTATAAAATTACTTATTTTTCCCACACTTTCAATCGTTAAAATCTTAAATGGAATTATTTTACGATTATCATATACATTTTATTATGTTTGTATCAAATTTAGCTATTTTCATCAAATTTTTCAACAATTAAAATTATTGTGGCATGTTTTATTTTTATATATTAAAAGTTGAATATATATATACATAGTATATATATATTGATATATATAGTTGAATATATATATACATAGTATACATGAATATATAAAACATTTTATTTCTGAATTTTTGTATTTTTGATTTGCACAAAGCAAAATTTAACAACTATATTTTCCATTTAATATATTTTTTCGGAGGGTTTTATGAAAACTAATGTTATACATAACAGATAAAATTTGTGATGAACTGTAAAAGATCTGTATTTAAAATGGAACAATAACTGTTATCATGGTATTATGATTACATAGTTAAAAAGTCAATGCTCCCTTAGTCTATTGTTTTATCACATACTTATCATACAGGTCCCATATCGCAATAAGCCAACGCTTATCCTTAATATTTGCGTATTAAATTGATCTATGTTAAGTATAAATTTTAGTTTTTAAATTAATTTGAATTTTAATTTTGCAATTTTTTTTAAATGAGCACTTATCCTGTATTTTTTAAAAAAATTATTTCTCAATATAAGACGCACAGCGATAACGCAGCCTGCGTTAAGAAAGAACTGTTTCGAATCCACAAAAACCGTATGTTGCTAACACTGCTTTCAGAAACGTGGAAACTTGATAAGGATTGTAAAAGCAGGTGTATGCGTCACATATCGACAGTTTGTGAAAAATTTTCTGGCTTATCCCATATCTAACACAAATATGAGACAGTAACATCAAGTGAAAGGCTTCATTACCTTTCTACTACTGTGGCCAAAAAGTAAGACCAATTATTTTTTTCTTAACTCTTTATTTATTCTTCCAAATTTATTTCATCGCCTTCAAAGTAATCCCCCCTCCGGACACAATGCACTTATGCCAACTTTTTTTCCAATCCTCAATGCATGCTAAAAAGTCCTCGAGTGGTCTCTTGAGTAGGGAATAGCCAGAAGTCGCTGACTATTCCCTAAACTCAATACGCTGAATATGGTGCTTGTGGAACGATATGGGTTTCATTTTTGGCGAAAAAGTTACGAAGAATCAATGCAGTGTGAGCTGACGCATTCAGTGATTTCGGTACTAATCGAGATTTGACGCGTATGAGGCCAAAAATGGAATTGACCGATTCTTTCTTCTCGGAATTCTCGAAATTCCAACAACATCAGCAAGGTCTCTAATTGTAAATAGACAGTTTGCAAGCACCAAATCTTTAATTTTTTTGGATGTGAGCTTCGTCGGTTGGGGTTGATGGTCGACCAGAGGGCTCTTCGTCTTCAACGCGTTCTCTGCCTCTTTGAACTGTTTATACCACTTCTAAACATTTCTTTCCGATATAGGAATGCTCACCGAATGCCTTCTGCAACATTCTGTATGTTTCCGCAAACAAAATTTAATGCAAGTTCTTTGTTCAATTAATTCAGACATTTCAAAATCGCCGGAATCAGTTTGAGCGTCTCACAAAGCCAAGCGTAACTCAAACACTAATGAATATTTTGACGTCATTTCACACAGATGTCAAGGACAGCAACCTAAATAAAAAAAAAAAAAAAAAAAAAATAAAAAAAATTGAAATTCCGTACGCCCCTGAATTTTAAATTGAAAATTGGTCTTAGTTTTTGAAACAGTAGTATTACTGAACTGATCTTGACATACATAAATAAACACTAGGCCCCCAATAAAAATAAAATTTGTAATATCTGTCAATAAATGAAAAAATTAAAAATGTCTTTTATTTATTTAACCTTACAATGCATACAAGTAAGACTTTTGCAACTCAAACTATTGAAAATTTATATTATAATATCAATACTTGATCAACAATAATAATTGTAAAAAAATAAAGTAAATAATTTAAAATAAAATCATAAATCTTAAAAATTGGATATTTATTTCTCATTTTCATTATTGGAATAGACAATGCTAATTATTTTCATTATTGGAAGAGACAATGTCACATTAATGGTACAATTATTCCTCCTTTTTCCATTTGTTACTGAACATAAGTATATAATACATAAGTGCTGCACGAGATGCCCTAATATATAAAAAAATATTAAATGTTTATAAATATCAATTTTTTTAATTATTCTACTTTTTTAAAATACATAAAAATCTTAATAAATACAAATAAATCTTATTTAAAAGCTTTTTTTTTTTCCTCCTACTATTTAAAACTAAAATTATAATCAATAAAATAATCATAAATGTAAAAAAGTATTTTTTTGTACTTTATATAGTTTCAAAAATTATTTGCCAAATTTATTCAAACTTGGCACTACACAAGCTACTACTTACTAAGATTGTCGGTTACAATAAAAATTGAAGATTCCAATACCTTAATTCCCGAAATTTAATGAGAGGGTTTTTGATCTGTTTTATGAACGATTTTCATAGATCCTAACGCACCCAGTTCAGTTTTATCAATTTTTTTCTACGACCTGTATAAAGGTTTTAAAGTGGGGAAATTCCAATGTGCAATAAGTTTTACATTAATGTACTTGTATTTTTAAACATCTGTCAATAAAATTACTTCAATTTTATGCATTCATTCAAAAATAAGGTAAAATGGCATACACAAGTAAACACTAGGTCCCCCAATAAAAATAAAAATATGTAAATACATAAAAATATACCATCATCAGTTCAGTGACAAATAGAAAAAAAGAAGGAATATTTGTCCCATTCATGTGACATTGCCTATTCCAATAATGAAGATGAGGAATAAATGTTCAATTTTTAAGATTTATGGTTTTATATACACCTGGCAATACCGGATAAGCAGCTAGTATAATTATAATTTTAGATTGCTAGAGCTAGATAAAAGCTAGCTAAATAAAAGCTCTAGATTCAAAACAAAGTCGTAAATCTTTAAATGGACCATTTACTTTTTATCAAGCTACTAAGGATGTTTTTCATGGTTGCCAAAACAATGCTACCCTTCTTTCACCGCAGACACAGCATTGATGGAGTAAGGTTAAAGTTTAGGGGGAATTTCACTGTACAATAAGTTTTTACATTAATACACTTGTATTTTTAAATATCTGCCAATAAAATGACCAATTTTAGGCATTCATCCAAAAACACACACAAAAAAAATGGCATGCACAAGTAAACACTAGGTGCCCAATATAAAATAAAATATGTAAATACATAAAAAAAAAAAAAAAATATACCATCATCAATTAGGACAAATAGAAAAAAAGAAGGAATACAAAAAGTGACAAATAGAAAAAGAAGGAATATTTTGTCCCATTCATGTAACATTGTTCATTCCAATAATGAAAATGAGGAATAAATGTCCAATTTTTTTGAGATTAATGGTTTTATTTATACCTGGCAATACCGGATAAACAGCTAGTATAATTATAATTTCAGATAAAAAATCTAAATTCAAAACAAATCCGTAAATCTTTTAAAACGGGCCAATTACATTTATCAAGCTACCAAAGATGTTTTTATGGTTGAAAAGACAATGCACTCCCTTCTTTCATCGCATGCACGGTATTGACGGGTTAAAGTTTAGGGGGTTTTTCTAACGTAGAGATAATACAAGTACATTAATGTACTTGTATTTTTAAATATCTGTCAATAAAATTATTTCAATTTTATGCATTCATCCAAATATAGGGAAAATGGCATGCACAAGTAAAACACTAGGTGCCCAATAAAAAGTAAAAATATGTAAATACACAAAAAATATACCACCATAAGTTCCAAAAATAGAAAAAGAAGGAATAATTGTTCCTTTTACAGTGACATTGTCTATTCCAATAATGAAAATGAGGAACATTGTCTATTCCAATAATAAAATTAGGAATTTTTAAAATTTATGGTTTTATTTTATACCTGATAATTATAATTTTAGATATAACAAACAGTATAATTATAGTTTTAGATAAAACAAACACTTAGATTCAAAACAAAGCCGTAAATCTTTAAAATGGGCCATTTACTTTTTATCAAGCCACCAAGGATGTTTTTCATGGTTGAGAAGACAATGCACTCCCTTCTTTTAAGGCATGCGCGGCATTGACGTTCCACTGTGCGACAACAAGCAGACACTTATGCCCTTTTTCTATTTGCAAATCTTCCAACGGGGTTTGAAAGCGGTAAACATACTGCACTCCCCCAATCCGCGCTGGACGTAAGCGCGGGAGAGATCCTTCCGCTTGTGAAAGATGGATGAAGCCCAGCAACGCCGAGTGCAGCCGCGAGGCGAAAGATATTCACATTCGGTATTTTGGGAACCAGAAGTAGAGACACCGACCTTTGTCCTATTATTAGAAGCTATGTGGATTTTGAGGATGGTGATTTTTGCGGAGCACTCACTCTCCTCCAGCCTTTGGCATTCGATTCCTCCATTAGTTCCGATCGGGAAGCGGAAGAGCGTGACAATGAGCATCCTCGTCAGCATGGTGATGTGGAAACAGATCCTGTTCTCCGGTGAGTAGAATTTGCAGTTTGTGGGAATAGTGTTGACTATTCACCCGAACTGATCACAGGATATGGATATGTGCATGTAGCTTGAATTTCACTATAGTATTAGTAAGTTGCGTGCATAATTGTTTTTATTTATTTACAAAGTGGACAGCTTTATTGACGGCAATTTAACGAAGAGGATAATTCCATTTTTGGCTATAATAAGAGTATATACTCTTACTAAACTCGACTATTTTAACACGTATTTATGAAAATTATTAATTTATCATGATAATTAAAAATAAGTATCTGCTTTAATAATGTTTCCAAACAAATTAAAATTGATTTTATAAATATTTATTGCAAAGGAAAATCTTTAATGATCAAAAAATATAGCTACGAGATTTAAAAAAGCGCTAAAAAAAATTATAAAATTTTATTAAATATATTTGTAATAATTTTTATTTATTTACAAAGTGGATAATTTTACTGACGGAAATTTAACGAAGAGGGTAAATCCATTTTGCTATGCGAGTAAATTAAACCTCGACTATTTTTACACGAATTTACGCCAAAACATTAATTATTATGAAAATTAAAAATAAGTATCTAAGCGAATAATGTTTCCAAACAAATTAAAATTGATTTTGTATAAATATTTATTACAAAGGAAATGTTTAAATATCAAACAATATACTCCTATGAAATTTAAAAAAAAAAAGCGAAAAAAATTTGTAAATTAGTAAAAACATTTATGAATATTTATAATAATATACAAAAATATTCATTATTCATTTATCAGCGAAATTTACCATTATTCATTTATTATAGAAATTTATTATTATTCAATTATCAATGAAATTTATCATTATTTATTTATCATCGATCAATATTCATTCATCATCAAAAATATTAGTATTCCTACAATTGTCATGAAAAATATTAAAAATTTAAAGCATTGACAATTTCTAAATCAAAACATAGAACTTTGAATTTGGTAGAAACTTTTCAGCCACTACCGGAATCAAAATGAAAGCAAAGAATTTCTACACGCTTTAATTAAATAAAATTTATATGCCCTTTATCATTCTTTTTTATTTTTCCTTTCTATACATCATGCATCAGTGCTTACCATTCTTATTTTATTTTACTTTATCTTAATCAATAATTATTATTATTTTTTTTTTAGAAATTCATAAAAAATTTTCAAAGGAAATTTATTTCTTCTTCTAAATATAAAGTTTATTAAATTTTTGTAATTCATTTTCACAATGAAAATACATAAACATACGCTGTGCTAAAATAAAACATATAATTATCATTCTATATTTTAAATTTTTTTAAAGCTTGGATTTTTTTTTCTCTCAGTATTTATTATTCTTCTCCCACATTCAATAAAGCAATAATATTGCTATATAATAAAATTAGCTATCTAATACAAATTCTTGATTCATTGAAATTTGTCCAATTAACAAATAAAATACAATGACATTTTTTGAAATATATATTTACAAATACTTAAACACACAAGAATGTATTTATGTTAATTGTAGTATTTACAGTAGAATTAAAAATAATAATAATAAATAAAACACCTCAATTTATGATTCTTGAATCTTTTCCAACACGCTTTCATCATTACATTGCTTATCTAATAAGCAATTTATTCACCAATTTTCAACCTTACATTGCATATCTAATAAGCAATAATCTTATTTAAAATATTATTTGCATAATGTTTTCAAAATATTAATGCCATCCATTTTTATTATTTTTTCTCAGTTTCTTAATCTCTGACAAATACATTATTAATTGCCTACCTAGTTAGCATTTAATTAATTAATTGCTAATTTATTGTTATTTAATAAGCATTTCAATGATGATCAGAGATTAAGAAATTGAATTAAATAATAATACTGGGTTACATTGACATTTTAAACATAATGTAAATAATGTTTTAAATAAGATTATATAATCAATCTTCATTTGTTAATCTGTTTAAACTTATTTTTTACGTAAATAAAAAAGAGAACCTACTATATGTTGAAAATATATATAATGCAATAAAACATACAAGTAGTGAAACGCTACTACTATTATTCTCTATTTAAAAAGAAACTAAGAATATGCCATTAACCATCTGACACATCTTCAAATTTAATACTTAGAAACAGCAGAAATTTGAAAACAATTCTGTTAATAAGCAAGAATTTGGTGGAGGAGTAAGCTTAA